>CALYLW010002454.1:0-48153 GCA_944989445.1 Ampullaceana balthica
ACCCCGTAAAGCCAACCCCTTCCGAGAGTCCCGTTATACCAATGAGTGGATTTACATTGCTGTTTGACTTCAGGTCAAGGGGAAAACTGTTATCAGACGAAGTCGCAAATAACTTTGCGCGTTCGTTGAAAAAGTCTAAAATTATCTGCCAAAATGGTTTTGTTCTCTTTGACCGTATATGCACCCGTTTTCTTTACTGGCATCAGATGGATAATCTGTTTAACTTAAACATATCTCTGAAAACATTTGGTTTGAAATTCTTTCTGCTGCGAGAAAAATATTTTAATATTGGACTAAACACACGACAGGTTTATATTCCCGAATCTCAGTTATGCAATCAATGCAAATTTCCAAAATAAATGTTTCTGGAAATGATCGGTTGAGAGACAAGAATAAAGGTAATGTCTTCAACGAAAGAAGTAAAAAATTATCAAAATATTCAAAGTTTAACTGATATTTGGAAATCATATGTTTTAATAGATTTTGTAAAACTGCTCACAACAGCTGTTCAGGAGTTAACTGAAATAATTTCTAACACTATGTTTAAAAGACTGCGAGCTCGAATCAATGAGTCCATATGCGGGCAGAGAAATGAATAGGGCTTTGTGTCCAATGCTAAAAAAATGTATTTTAATACCAAAAATGCAGTATCTTCAAGATTCGACCGACACAGAAAATGTTTCGTTAACGCAATTCTTTGATTTCAACACTAAAATTTATGAAGTAAATAATGTTTTGAAAAACGACGTAAAATTATTCTACATTTTTTGGATCCAAATTATATCAGTGCGCTTGTCACATACTTAACAGAGTTATTGCCCGAAATGGTTGCGATAGGTCACTCGGAGAATTTTAAAGTATTCGAAATCAAATTGTCCACACGTCTTATCAAAAGAAACCAACAGGTTGTTAAAAACTTCGTGTAACCCTGGCAGAGAGCTAACGCTAACTTCAGTTTATCTTTATTTCTCATTGTCTGATTATATATTTTTGTTAAATGGATTGTTAATCGTCTCTAGTAATGAAGACGTTATTGAACTATTAAAAAATAAAACGTTCGAAGGAAGAAAATACTTGATTATTGAAGTCTTACTAGCTGCTAAGCCTGAAGAAGAATTTTATGTGTATGATAACAATTCCTATACATTGATTGATGCGGGCGCAATAGTTCGTTCAATGTCCCAAATGCCACATGATTATTCTTCTACATTATCAGCCGCGACAGCAAGGTTCTTGTTTCTAAAGACATGTCTTTAGTGGAACGATATATTTCCCGGGCATCTTCTCTCTCAACCATCGTCAGCTTGACACTTGTTCTCGTGGTGTACGGAGTTCTCTCCGAGTTGCGTCAAGGAAAGATCATTCTGTCACTCTCTGTGTCTCTCCTCCTGGCCCACATCATGTTCCTGTTCAGTCATAGTCTAGAAAACCTGACTTGTGAGATCTACTATCTGATCCACCATGCTGCCTTGTTGGCCTCGTTTGCATGGCTGGCCTTCATGGCCGCACACCTGGCCTACACCTTGAAGTTCTCTGCCGCAGAAACGGACAACGCGAGTGTTTTTTTTACAAAATTTTGACTATCTGCTACCACCATGTGTTTGGGCATCGGTATGCTTTATTTTTTGAAAAAAACAAAACAAATCTGATCTCAATGAGCTACGGCCGAATAGGACCCTGCTGGATAGGTGACGATACCGCGATGCTCTTCACATTTGGTGTCCCGGTCTTCGTCTGCCTCATCACTTCTTTAACGTGTTCCTTTATTATCATACATTCGATAAGTAAAAGCGTACAATTTCGCCATAGGAGTTCAATGAATGTTGGTAATGAACGGAACCACCTAATCTTGTGTTTTAATCTCTCTCTTCTGAAGGTTCTCGGATGGGTGGCGTATTTCATTGTGCTTGTTGCGGATATTCCCTATCTGTGGATCCACCATGACTTTGCGCACGGCTGTGAGGGGTTCTTTATCCTCATGTGTTTTGTGGCGAGAAGAAGTATCTTGACAAAAGTTCTTTTCCGAATGAGGAACACTAATTGAGCATGTGGATTAACTTACTCAAATCAAAATGTCGGGGCATGATTACCAGAATATTGTAACTACATTCATGAATCTATATTATATATTACATATTGCCCTAGAAAATTATATGTTTAATTCCATTAAATTTAATGTATTTACTATATAAAAGCTTTATTTAAATAGAAAAAAAAGTGGGTTACTTAATAGTAATAGTTTAATTTTCAATAATGGGACTAGAACTGCTTGCCACTTTAATTATGTTCTCACCCAGAATGAAACAGGCTATTTTGTTTTCGAGCACCTTAACACTATTTCTGATGCGTTTATATATCATATACAATGTGACTGTGAAAAAAGCTTTTAATTAAATTAAAACATACACAAACAAATTGTGTAATGGAAACAATAAATTTGAGCTTTATTTTTAAACTAACACTACAGTAAACGTTTCGCCAAATGCCTTCATCAGTTTTAACTTAGCTAAGTAATAAAATATATTTTAATTGTTGGTATTGGTAGGTATGGCAACCGTCCGTCCTCATGGGACGATGGCGTGTACTCCTGCTCCTCTGCCCCCTGCCCTTTCTCCTGGCCCTTCTCTCTTCACTCAAAGATATGAGGGATGCTTCCGCGACATGAATGCCCTCACGCACTTTTGCCCGGCAGGAGGTGCGCTCCTCGGCAATGGTCTCCCACGTTTTATGGTCTATCTGTCCCAATGACATGCATTTCTTGCAGACGTCCTTGAAGCGCAAGCAGGGGCGACCTCTTTTTCTCACACTGGTTGCCAGCTCACCATAAAGCAAGGCTCTAGGAATGCGCTTTGAGCTCATCCTGCTGACATGACCTATCCACCGCAAGCGCCTCTAACTCAGAATTGAGTGCATACTCAGCATATGGCTTCTTCTGAGTACCTCGACATTGTTGATCTTGTCCTGCCACTTGATGCGTAGAATCCTACGCAAGCATCGTAAGTTGAAGCTGTTGAGCTGCTTTGTTTGCTTGGCGTATGTCGTCCAGCACTCACTGCCATAGAGGAGTGTGCTGAGCACGCATGCCTGGTACACATTGATTTCCGTCTTATCTGTGAGCTGCGCATTGTTCCACACTCTTTGATTCAGCCTAGCCATTAATGATGCGGCCTTGCCGATTCTGGTTCCTATTTCCTTATCCAGGGAGAGTGTGCTTGTGATGTTACTGCCGAGGTATGTGAAATCATCGACGACGTCCAAGGTGTTTCCCTCAATGGAGATTGCTGGAAGGCGGTCAGTGCCTTGTCTCATAATGTTGGTCTTTTTTAGGCTAATCGTTAAACCAAAATCCTTGCATGCCTCTGAAAATTTATTGACAAACTGTTGGAGTCCTGCCTCTGTATGTGAGGTAAGGGCTGCGTCAACCGCGAAGAGCAAATCTCTGATTAATAAATTTTCCAATTTGCTCTTCGCACGGAGCCGGCTGATATTATATAGGTTTCCATCCTTCCTGGTATGAATGTTCACACCCTCGGAGCAGACCTCGAAAGCATGTCGCAATAGCATTGAGAAAAAGATAACAAAGAGTGTTGGAGCCAGTACACAGCCCTGTTTGACTCCGCTACAAACTGGGAAGGGTTCTGAGGTGGCACCATCGAAGAGCACTGTGCTGTGCATATTGGTGTGGAAGGACTCGATGATGGAGAGAAGCCGCGGCGGACATCCTATTTATTCCAGTATACGTAGCAGACCCTTTTGGATGACCAGGTCAAATGCCTTCGTTAAATCTATGAAGGCAAGGTAGAGGGGTTTCTGTTGTTCCCGACATTTTAATTATTAAAACATACTATATCATAAAATATTTATGTAAAATAAAAAGAAAGGAAAAAAAGATATATTTCTGATGCGTTACCAAGTAAAGAACGTTAACAAAGTGTTTGTTGCTAAGATAATAATGTATTACGGCTCTAAGGCTGTGCTGAGTGCTACGTGATACAATGACTATGACGCCACACCAAATTACATGGTGTTTTAATTATCTAATTAACATTTTGGTAAATTTTTCATTTCTGTTAATTTGAAGGTGTAACAACAAAAAATAATAATTTCATACATTTTTAAAAAAGTGAAAATAATGTTAATAATTGCAATTAATGATGATGGCAATGAGTAACATTATTTTCACTTTAAAAATTTTTTATTTTAATATGTATGCATTTAAAATAGTATATTTTTAAATCCTTTATATTAACTCGTGGTTTCTGAACCCTTGTTTGCTTGATTGTCGCCAAAACTTTGGATCGATTTTAACTCACTTCCTCGTGAGCTAGCGAGCTAAAATGTTGCAGGCAGTTTTGTGCTGATAATAACAATAACGTATCAAAATTTCAGATCAATCACATGTACTGTAATTACATTATTGAATGTTTAGATTATTTTATTTATTTCTATGTATCATGTTATTTTTTTAGATAGAGTGTCGCGGTGCGTATTATATTGAACAACCTTTCTGTCGCGCAATAAGGTGCGTATTTTATTGACAACACTTTTTTATAAACATATTCCTGATCGGTGCGCTTTATATTAAACATGTTTTACGACACAACTGCAACTTTTTTTTTGTATGGTCTTGCGCTGCGTATTATAATGAACATTCTTTTAGTTATGTCTCGTAAATAAAGGATTTATAGTCAAAAACTTGATTTTTTTACGTTTTTTAAAATGTATTTTACTGACGTAATAATCAGTTTTTTCTCATCTTCTCAACTCTGCCCAGTAATATTTTAAAGCAAAAGTCAAGTTAATCAATTGCTCAGAAAGTATGCTCCGTGACAAGATATGTTTAAGGAAACGTGATTAATAAGTTTTTAAAAAATTGAAAACAACTTTTAAAGACTATAAATTTCCATTGGATCGGAACTTAGTAGATGTCCATTGAATGCATAAAGAAATATATTTCCTTACATGTATATTTTTAAATATGATTTTGTATTGAAATACAGGAATTGATATGTATATATATATATATATATATATATATTTATATATATATATATATATATATATATATATATATACGAGCAACCAAGCTCGTCCAAGGAAATTCCGCCACCGTTCGGTAGCATGTTGTAACTCCCCTTCAACAGCCGTCTCGACCTGCATACATGTGCATCACGTCAAAAATACTATTCATTATAGTTAAAATAAATAACTCGTAAAAACAGAGCTTTTGACTATAAATCCCAACGCGCATAACTCAAAATTAAGTCTTGGACGAATTACTGCACCAAAAAATAACTCGTTTGAACGTCCGCGTAAACTTGATATGATTGGCTGTAGGAGGCATGTGTGTTTGAGAGACCAATCGCTATAGATGACGGGACAGAACTTAGCCTTTTATTATATAGGATATAATTTTGCATATGCACGTTTCGTTTTTGAAACATTGATTTAAAAATCAATATCTTTGAACGTATCATGTATAAAACAATTAAAATGAGTTGTTATCTGAACTTACAATGCCTGGAAATATTTACAATAACTCAGCATAAGTGGTCAAAACTCTCACCTATTTAACTAATTATAATAGTAATAGCTTAATTGTTTTTATTTTATTAAAAACAATTTACGAATATATCCAACCTAGTTTTTCTTACCACCATTTGAGGATATTCAAAACCTTTGTTAAATCATGTTTGCATATTTTTCACAAAATAATCCAATAAGTGGTGGACATCCTATTTTTTCTAGTAAACGTAGCAGACACTTGCGGCGGACCAGGTCAAATGCCTTCGTTAAATTTATGAAGGCATCGAAGAGGGCTTTCTGCTGCTCCCGACATTTCTCTTGTAGCTGACGAAGGGAGGAAATCATGTCAATTGTTGATCGGCCAGCCCGAAAACCGCATTGTGATTCCGGGTAGATATTTTGTGCCAGATTTTGCAGGCGTGCAACAACCACTCCGGCAAAGGTCTTTCCGAAAATACTCAGTAAGGAGATGCCTTAATAGTTATTGCAATCACCTTTGTTTTTGTAAAGCGTGACAATTTTGGTGTCGCGCATATCCTGTGGGAGATGACCGCGTTCCTAGCAACCACATATGAGTTCGTGCTTAGGCTTCAGTAGTGCTGGCTTGCCGTAATTAAGGACTTCTGCAGAAATGCCATCGTTACCTGGGGACTTCCCATTGCTCAGATGATCGATGGCCTTACTAAGCTCCTCCAATGACGGCGGAGCATCAAGCTGATCTAGAACTGGTAGATCTTGGATTCTTTCTATTGCAAAGTCAGTTACTACATTCTGTGTCGCAAATTGTTCTAGATAATGCTCAGTCCAGAGCCTCATCTGCTTGTCAAGTTCTGTGATAATCTCACCTGACTTTGACGTAATTGGAGCTGACTTTGATATTATTGGTCCAGTGGCCTTTGTAAAAAATGTTTATATCTCTGTGATCGGCAGCATATTAAATGCATTTACATAGCTATATATATGATATATTTGTAACTATTTAATACGATTTAAATTTATGGCTTTTTTGCAATTGGTATAAATTGGTATGAACGAAAATAACCTGTTAGAGCTGCTAATTTCTTGGTTTTAATTAACTCCAGTTACCACTGATATGATAAAGTTAGTGATTTATTGGCTAAGACATTTCTCATTAATAATGTAGCCTCAGCCAATGTTTTCTTTTAGGTTTTAGACTGCCTTGCCAAGCAGATAAATAACTAACGCGACTCAGCGGCTTAGAATACTAGGCAATCAATTTCGAAAAGTATCAAATAAAATCTGTTTTTGTGGTGTAAAGTTTTGCACAAAATAATGGTAATGTGCACCTTTGCAATTTTTAAATTGTATTTTGCACACAGACCAACGAATCTTAGAGGGAACATTGAAATCATCAATCAATTTTATAATAACATATTATTACTTAGTAACGAATACAACAAAGTATTTATCGCTTATTTATGCATGGGAGTTTAACATATTTCTGTTCACCATTTGGAAGTTTTGCTGTCTATAAAAGAATGTAGTTATTTTGCATTTGAGCACTTTTAAACCGACCAGGTATCTCATTGAAATCCTCATGTAAAATTACTAGTATATATTGGATAAAGGTAGTCTTCAGAATAGTACCATGACCTACATAGCTTGTGTGGGGAATCAAAGCACTTGTCAATGTCCTCTAAAGCAGAAGCGCTACTATGTGTTTAATAAAAATATAATAGTTTTCCAACGACCTACCCGCATTGTAGTTTGGGGAAATACTGTCTTCTGTTGTCGATTGTTGCTAAGGTGACGTTGATTTTATGTACAGAAATAGCAGTTTCCGGACTTGTGAAGAAATTACGTCTGGAAATTGATTTTTAATTACAAAAATTATGTTTCAATTTTTATTTCACTTACAAACCCAAAAAGTTGGTATAGTAATTCTATTCAATTATTTAAATATTAAGCAATTAAATCATTTATGCACGTCTCGTAGTCTCATTTTACCCTTTAAGTATCAATCGCCATATCATTTTAATATTATCAAGCATTGCTTCGTGTAAACATCTCAGACATTGTTAACTGCGGAGAAACGTTACTATCATTATTTTTTAAAATCTTGATTATAGCGGTCTTGTAATTTTATCTTATCTGTCTGTCGCAGGCACTCCTTTTATACGTTAATTTTCTGCGTCCTATGCTAATCCCTGGTTTATGTCTAGTCCTGCACTTTTAATAATGAATTGTTTTCCTTCTTTAATTTTTTACTTCACTGATATGCTATGGAAGGCTCTTGCAATTCAAAGAAAAATTACTTACGAAATACAGCAGTCGTGATAAATTGGGTCGCTCTTTGGTGTGTTTACGTCATTTTGGACATTTTGACGATTCTAGTGTTTTTAATGTAGCTGTTGTTGCCAAGGTTATAGAATATATCGTATTGCTTCTTTAAATAGTTAAGAGAGGAAAAACATTGTATCTCCAAAGTTGACATGGGATGACAAGAGAGGGAATGGAGCGCAGGTCCCGTATACTCGTGATTCACAGGAAAAAGGTATGTCAATTACTTATAACAAGGAGGTAGTTAACAATATTGTGTTAGTTTTTTTTAACTTCTAGAAAATGAATTTATTAAACGCTAACAAAGAAGATAGAAAATATTCTAAAATTTCTAAATATATAACTCAAACTCGTGGGAAGGTATGTAAATAATTTCTTGGTGTGTTTATAGCGGGAAGCTTGAAGGTGGTCTTTAAAAAAAATGAGTTTTTGTAGTATTCTTTTTAATGTAAAATTGTTAACACATTGTCTTTGCAGAATTTATTTTTAAGTTGTTATTTTCAAAGATTAAAATTGTCTTTGTTTATATCGGGTGTATATGCTTTTATTTAGAGATACGTTCGTTTACTACTTATTAGCATTACAATTTTAAATATTTATATTATTCAGATAATATTGCTTTCACATCGTCCGTGACATTGAAATTATAATTTTTGATAAATCGATTTGTTAAAGATGAAGAGAATATGCAGTTTGGAATATATTACTTGAAAAATAATGTTAAAGTCGCGTTATATTGTGCACAATTCAGTCGGCAACAACAGTAAAAGACATCTAATGCGTTTAGAACAGTGCTTCTTAACCTGGGTTCGATCAAACCCTTGGAGTTCGGTGAGTAAGTCTCAGGAGTTTGGCGGAGGTCAAGTCACACACTCGACTCATATAATTCGTAATGACACACCCCGTTTGAGAAGGGTTCGGTGATTGAGCATATGAAACTGGAGGGGTTTAGTATCTCCAACAAGATGAAGAACCAGTAGTTTAGAATTTTCGGTAACAAGTAAATATTTTTATAAATAATTAAATTTGAATGCTAAGAATAAACTTACGAGACTTTGATGTCAATAATGTAACCAGATTATCCGATAGAAACAGCGAGGAAAAGTAGAGTCATTGCTGTCCGTGGAAAGCAATCAAAATAACGATAATGAAAACACATTTTTAAAAATAATTTAATTAATTTAATAAATAATCTCAAAACTATGAGAACTTTTCGAGTGTTTCATTTTAAACGTTAATAAACGTTTGTTATTTACGAAAAGTGTGTACATCTTGTGAACAGAATTGTGAATAAAAAAGGATGTTAAGAATTTTATATGATTATTTGGTAATGTTAGTAATACAGATGCACATATTCATATGGAAAGTAAGAAGCGCATGGAGAGAAAGAAGTTCAGTGGTTGCATTGTGTAATTGAGATTATAGTTCCACATGAGGACATATAAACATTGAACTTTGTATGTAATCCAGTGGAAATTATTAATGCAACACACATAAACACAAACACACCCACATACACATATATATATATATATATATATATATATATATATATATATATATATATATATATATATGCATACATATTATCAATTATGCACTATTTAAATTATATGAGATTTGTTTTTAATGATTAACCAACGGACAACTTAATACTCTGTCACTGATAAACGTGAGTAAATATTCTACTAGTCATTACCAAGCCTTTATTAATTGCAAGTAGAAACTTAGAATAATATTTAAAGCCCTAATCGTAAAACCACTGAAGTTTTTTTTCTTGGAGTTAACTTTTCCTTTGTGCTTTGATGTTAACAGAATGCGGGTGATTCCATAGCACACAGAAAATAATCCTAGGCTTGCTTAAAAAGATTGAAGGAGAAGTCTGGCCGAAAAATAAGCTCTTGAAAATTTCAACGGAATTGACATATAATCAAGCCATCTTGGCCCTACTGACAAGAAGAATTCATTATTCATTGAAAAACCCACACATTTACGCTGAATTAGTTTCAGACTGCTTGCAATTATTTTGAAAATTTTTCTTGGCAACAAAACCATTCCTACCCTTTTTAAAATAAAAAATTATAAAGAAATAGCATCTCCGATACTGTTACAAAGCAATGAGCCTTGCTTCTACGAACGCACAGGTTAACATGAATTTCCCAACATTCATTTTATGATAGGATTGATTGGCTAATAAGCTTTTCATTACACTTGATCGAAGTAAATCCCTAAGTCTACCTAATTTTACACTCTGGAATTTGCTAAAGCTTTGGATGAAAATAAAATAATCCAGGAAGTATTGAATGCATTATTATTTTTATGGATAATCTTCTAATAATTTTTAGAGATATATAAATAATAATAACTTGTAGGGCTGCGAGAATTAACTATTAATTTCTCGATTAATCGTTAGAATATTTTAACGATTAAATTATTTTTAACAAATTAATTGACCCATCATTTACAAATTATTGGAATCAAATAGTAAAAAAAAATAATAAAACATAGTGGCGATAAATAATAAACTTCCTGACGATGACATGAACATTTTGGTTTTAAACTATTGGCTGACGGGAATGTTCAAAATGTTGATAAAGTTTGCCTACCATGGTTCCAACACTTTGCCTACTTATCAAAACAAATGAAAAGCGTATTAAGCTTAAGGATGTAATGGAGTCTGACTCAGAGACAGAAAATGACGACAGATCTTCTGATTAATTACAGCTTTACAAAATTGAGATGAATGTTCCTGAATCCATTAACCCTCTACAATGGTGGAAACTTTATGAACACCGATATCCGATAATGTCATTCCTTGCCAAGACAGTTTTGTGCATACCAGTTACCTCAGTTCCATATGTGAATGATTGTTCAGCTCGGCTGGTTATATTGTCAATTAAACCCACTCATCACTTGAACCAAATAATAATGTCAACACACTTGTCTTTTTGCGTAGTTGGTTAAAAGGTGACATATAAAGGAGACATTCCAGTGTTATTTAGATTTTCAACAAGAACGTTTAATAAGTGTTACTTACGACATCTTAAATTTTAATTTTTGGCTTTAATCATAATTAACGATTAATTAATCTCTATTTTTCAAAAGTTAAGGATTAAATTTAAATTAATCGTTAACAGCCCTTATAAAAATGTGTTGATAATGACTGCCATCATTTTTGTGTCACCTTTTTTTAAAATTGACAGTATTTTGATAAATTTATACCCCGACTTAAGTCAAAGTTTTTTTTAAAGAGAACATAAATTTTCATATAAAAATCATTTTTATTTAATTAAAAAAAATAATATTGTAACTATAGTAAGTACGTGTGTAAGTTTATGCTCAAAGTTTAACTGAAACTAATGGCTTAGGTGAGCCTATTTATTTGTTGCAAGTTTATCAAGTCTAGGCTCGATTGAGGACAGTCCTTCACGCTATGAAGCACAAACACTCATACTGTTCCTCTGCTTTGTCGTAATAATGCTCATTGTTGAAAAGCCAGTCTCACAGAGGTAAAATGGCGAAAATAGAAGGAGAGCCAAGAGAGCATTTTCGGCAAGTTCAGGATATTCTGCAACCACGTGAATCCACAAGTATGCAAAAGAGTTCATAGTTCCAAAATTCATTTTTTTAACCTTCATCCACAGCTAACTCCAGCAATTTATCATCCAAAATTACAGACTAGTCAACCTTCGAAGCAATAAAAGTATTGCCTATCCCCCCATTACCTTTACTTGGTTCATCTTCTGTTGGAAAGTAAAACTTAAAACAACTGTCATTAAATTTTGTCAATTGCTCAATGATGAATTTATGTACAGATGGCACATCAAGCTCTTCATCTGCACTATCGATAGTCGCTGCAAAATTGTGATCATGTCGAAACAATCTGCTGACTTTCGACTCTTTCATGTTTCTAGCTTGTGTTTCTGTCCATCAATCTTGTCTGACATTGTTAATAATGAACTATCTTCCTTGCAATGAGATATTGAGCATTTTAAAAATAGAAAAAAAATATCAGACAGGTAAGCCCAATTTGCTGATCAATTTTCATTTCGAAATAGTTGAGACCAATCAGCTTTTTCTCCTGTAGAAACTGGTACAGCTCTCTTCACAATTCAAAATCTCTTGAGAGTACTTTGCCTCGAGACAACCAATGCACATCAGCCTGCAGTAAGAGCTGCTTGTGCTCCGCACCCATTTCGTCACATAATGCAGGAAATAATCTTGAATTGAAAGCTTTGTCTTGATATGATTCACAACTTTTACAACTTTGCTGAGCACGTTGTTTAGCTCTGTTGACATTTGCTTGGTGGCTAAACTTTCAAGGTGAATAAAACAGTGGATTAACTTGTACTCTGGTGGTAATTCCTTAATCTTGTTTACAGCTCCAGATCACTGCACAGTCATGGCCGCAGCGCCATCCGTCACACACCAACACAATATTTAAATTATATCTGACATTTGCCAACAATGTACTCCGATAATCGTGAAAGGCCTTGACTATTTCAGAACTAGCTGTATTTATTTGTAATGAAGTAGAAAAGAAATACTATTTCTTCCAGTCATTATTATATTGATATCGTACATACACCATCAGAATGGCTAAATTGACAGACGGACATCCCACAAGAGATCCGGCGGTACGGTCACGGCGCTTTGACAATTTGATACATTCTCTTTTTGGTTCTCAAACTTAAAGAGAACATAGTGATTATAATTAGATTTATTTTTCATTTCTTGATAACTTCCGCGGACCGGGGGCTGATGGTCCACGGACCGGCACCGGTCCGCGGACCACTACTTTGAAAAGCACTGGTCTACGGGGGATGATAGGTACAACGTTTACAACAGTCGATTCAAGTTCTTGATAATAATATCTGCACACACACACACACACACACACAAAACACACAAAAATACACTTCTGTTATCATATTACACCATCGCATCATCCGATCAGTGCTACAAATCCGCTAACAACATTAGCCAAGACGACTTCGTACTAAAGGGCCATTGCTGACAGACTAAAGTGCTGTCACACTCTTAGTCCATCAAACCATCTTATCATAACATTATCCTTCCTCTTTTCTTCCTACGTTGGTTATTCTTAACTATAACGCTTGGACTAACTTCACACATCGGCACTTAGAGTCCGGGACTCCCACCTCAACATCTAGAGTCAGGGACTCCAGCCTCAACATCTAGAGTCAGGGACTCCCACCTCAACATTTAGAGTCAGGGACTCCCACCTCAACATCTAGAGTCAGGTACTCCCGCCTCAACATCTAGAGTCAGGGTCTCCCGCCAAAACATCTAGAGTCAGGGACTCCCGCCAAAACATCTAGAGTCAGGGTCTCCCGCCAAAACATCTAGAGTCAGGGACTCCCGCCTCAACATCTAGAGTCAGGGACTCCCACCTCAACATCTAGAACCAGGGACTCCCAACTCAACATCTAGAGTTAGGGACTCCCACCTCAACATCTAGAACCAGGGACTCCATCCTCAACATCTAGAGTTAGGGACTCCCAACTCAACATCTAGAGTCAGGGACTCCCGCCTCAACATCTAGAACCAGGGACTCCCAACTCAACATCTAGAGTCAGGGACTCCCACCTCAACATCTAGAGTCAGGGACTCCCACCTCAACATCTAGAGTCAGGGACTCCCACCTCAACATCTAGAGTCAGGAACTCTCGCCTCAACATCTAGCATTAGAATCTAAATCTTGCACCGTACAGACGACGTCAGACTAACAAACACGTGTTTTACTTTAGTTTGTCTGCTTCACACAATGTTTTACCTAGTAAAAAGAATATTTCCTTTCGACAGCAGCAGGGAGAGTATGTGAAAAAAGAAAATGCAATATTTGGATTTATTAAAAACAGCAACATAATGTTAAGCAATGGTGTTAAGTTTGGACAATTATTTTTAACTTGTCAAGTTCGCCAGGATGTTCAACTTTAAAATGTACAGTTTCTTAAAGGTGAAATTCATTAACAATGCTAGAAATATACTAATTATTTACTTCTAATTCTTATACATTGGTACGTTCATAATTTAATCCTCTAATGCTCTGTTAGCGTATTGCATCTTCTTGTAATTTTAACAGTGTATTTTTTGTTTGTTATTTAAATAAAAACTACAAAGATAATATCAGTTAAGAATATCATATAAAAATGATTATATCGAATTAGGCACTTGTAAGAAGAATAAACTACAAACAATATGCACAAACGAAGTCATTAAAAAAAGTATAATATTTTTTTCAAAGACTTCATTTTATACTGAATTTTAATGACATTATCAAGTAAGAAAATGGTGTGTTACAATTAATATGAAAAGAATGATTCACACTTCAACAAAATAAATTGTGCTATTGATATTATATTTTTTATTGTATTAGCTCCGTTAAGTATCAGGTAAGATAATCATGCGTTAAAGGGAAATTCTCCTCTTTGGAGAATATTTCTAAATGCAGCACGCCTTATATTCATATCTGATTTATTTTTATTAAAATGCATATGTGATCAACCGAAAGTAGAAAAGGATGAATGTTGATACAAATTTCTCCTCTCCCCTGCTCTCGAAAAAGGCCGAAGACAAACGGAATGATCCGAAGTTCTCCGTGACATGCCACAACGTCGGTGAGTTCTACACGCCTTAGCCAACCACCGGCATGGGGCAGTCAGCACTTCCTGTGTCCGCTGGCAGATGGTGTTGCTGAATATGGTGTAGATCCAAGGGTTAGTGCAGCTGTTGACACTCGCTAGCAACATGATGATGGAGAAAAATGGACCTGTTAAAAAAAAACATATTGTTACAGGTCAGTTTCGATTTGTTTTATAGAACTTTAAATAATTAAATGGTTCAAATTGCTAGACACATCGAGGTAAAAAAAAAGAAACGAATAGATTTTTTGCCACAGAATTTTTCAATCAACTGAAAAATCAATAACCATTAGAGGCTGCATATATCCACAAGGTTTAAAAATTTTTTTAAAATATATTACACAAGAAAAGCTAATGTTCATCAGTGAAAGATATATCGGTGTGTTTATGTTTTAAGCCAATTTTGATTGCATAAGTAATTCTCTATCAAATCATTGGTCTACTATAAATTTATTACACAAATTAATGTTGGTATAACGTAGGTGGAATTTTTGAAATAGTATAAAGACAATCTTTTATGAAATTAAAAAGTGCCCCTGAATCCATCAATGAATATATACAGTGTTATCTCTGGTGAGTCTATACAGTGTTATCTCAGGTGAGTCTATACAGTGTTATCTCTGGTGAGTCTATACAGTGTTATCTCTGGTGAGTCTATACAGTGTTATCTCTGGTGAGTCTATACAGTGTTATCTCTGGTGAGTCTATACAGTGTTATCTCTGGTGAGTCTATACAGTGTTATCTCTGGTGAGTCTATACAGTGTTATCTCTGGTGAATCTATACAGTGTTATCTCTGGTGAGTCTATACAGTGTTATCTCTGGTGAGTCTATACAGTGTTATCTCTGGTGAGTCTATACAGTGTTATCTCTGGTGAGTCTATACAGTGTTATCTCTGGTGAGTCTATACAGTGTTATCTCTGGTGAGTCTATACAGTGTTATCTCTGGTGAGTCTATACAGTGTTATCTCTGGTGAGTCTATACAGTGTTATCTCTGGTGAATCTATACAGTGTTATCTCTGGTGAGTCTATACAGTGTTATCTCTGGTGAGTCTATACAGTGTTATCTCTGGTGAATCTATCCTTATTGATGTCGAGTATGTTCCACTATATATAGAAAAAAATCTTTTATACTATATTGCGTTGAAAGAACTAATAAAAAAATAAATATCAAAGAAGACAATAAATAATAAAAGTATTAAATAAAAATGTAGTAAATATCTTTAATTTTCACCAATCTAATTATAGATTTACCCACAAGAGAGCTAACTCATTTGATATTTGCATTTCAATTTTTTTTTATTTATCTATCTTGATTGTTTTCGTATATAAGAAGTTAGGATGACCCGTCAAAACGGCCCCGGACAAAACGGCCCCGACAAACGGCCCCGATATAACGGCCCAGGTCAAAACGGCCCCAGACAAATTGGTAACATTTTTCAACAAAAACTATTTTTTTTCATTTTAAGCTTTTGTAAACTTTGTCGGCTGGATAGCGAAGTCAATAGCGCGCTCGCCTCATAAGCTGAGGAGTGCGGATTCGAGCCCACGTTAAAGCCACTATAAAAATGTTGATGAATGGCTAACATTAAGAAAGTCCTCCGCTGACCTGGAGAGGGATGGGCGCCGCCAGGGTCTACCAAGCCCGAGAATGTTCTAATGGAAACATTAGAACCCCCTACGACCACAAAAAGAGGTTATGGGACTAAAAAAATAATAAAAAATTTGTTCACCCTTAAAGAAAATGGTAAAATTGTAAAATTATATCTTGTGATGTTATTATATTGTTTCTTGTCAACAAACAGCAGCGATTTGTACCATTTCGCGTAAAGGCTATTACATTCACTATTGTGAAATCATTATTGTTGTTTATTATTAGGAAAACCTGACACTGAATAGGTGAGTAAAAATACGAATGTAATATTTGATTGGACATTTTACATTTAGTCCATCTATTAGTCCGGAGCCGTTATATCGGGGCCGATTTGTCGGTTAACCAGAAGTTAATGCTAAGTTTAAAAAAAAAGAATGCATAATAATAAAAAATGATAATTATAAAAAAAATTATAATACTTATCATAACATACTTATATTAAGAACAAAACAAAAATAAAATTTAAAAAATATAATAATAATATGCCAGTTATTACAGCTTGGAGACCTTAGGATATTAAGTAAAATAAATGTCAGTTGTGAAATACATTTTAAAAACACAAGCAAAACATAAGACTTATTTTTTTTATATAAAAGTAAATCAAATGTACATTCAAATATATCGTGAATTAAAGTAATAGAAAATTTAAAAAAATAAAGAAATAATAAATTTTGTAGTTTGAATTCATGAAGAATAAGTTATTATTCATTCATCCCATCTTTATCTCAGAGAGTACCATTTCAGTTACAATTTATTTTGTGCAGAAATCATTAAAAAATATTTCTATTTAAGGAAAAGCAATATGTTTTATTTTGTTAATTACTTTAGGAAATTAGTTCACATTAAATTTTATAACAATTAATCAAACAAACAAACAAACAAATACATAATAAAAAAGATACATATAATAATAAACAGCAAAACAAAAATTTAAAATAAAAAATGTTTTTAAAAAAACAACATATACTAATAAAAAAAGACATACATTAACTAAATATTGTTTTAAAATATTTTTTATGTGTCTTCCAAAAAGGAAGCGAACGGAAAAATTGATAAATGTATAATTTTTTAATTTTCTTTTTTACTTTCATTATTTTTAAATGAGACACTCAAAATATTTATTTTCAACAAACTTTAAATTCTTTAATGATTTTAAATTGCTGCACGTTAAAAAATTATTAAACTAATTAAACTATATTTATTTACCATCATAAGGAGCATTTTCGTCGTAAGCAGCCCACATTTGACCAACAAAAAATGGAGCCCAGCACAGGACGTAACATATAACTACTGTCAAGGTCATTTTAATCGTTTTAATTTTGGCCCTGGAAATTCCCATATTCCCTTGCGGCACAAAGCTCGTGATGCGATCATTTTCCGTACCGATGTGTCTGTCTGCAGCTATCTTGTTAGAGGGAATGCCCGTCTTGGCTTTGTGCTTACAGTTTGTGACGCTGTGTTTCTGTTCACGCAAGTTCCAATGGGTCAGTGAAGACTCCTGTTGTAGCTTATTTAGAGATCGATTGCTGCTGGTCAAATCTGTTGTTAAATCTGGAGACACAAATTCCCGGGAATCGATCGTTCCGTTTCTAGTGTCGATTCCGCCATCGAGAAATTGATATTTCCTAGTGTCGAGATTGTTTTCGTTAATCTGTCGTGCATAATTCGAGTTGTTTCCAGAAGATTCTGAAGTGGATTCCAGTGGCTCTCTAGTCATGTTAGACAGCTCCTTCCAATCACTGTCTGTTCCCTGGCCGTGTATTCTGAAATACTTATGTTTGTTGAAACTCGCCCGTTTCTTAAGGCATGAGTCAAGACAAGCCATATCGTTTTTTGGAAGTATATAATTATTTCTTTCGTTTATTTTTTCCTCTGTTATATTTTGTGTCTGTCTTCGGATGTCATACGGACATAATGTTTCCCCTTCAGGGTCACGCGAGTCAAGTTTAACATCCAACTTGAGGCGGGAATGTGTCTTCTCAGCGCACCTCCCATAACCTTTCGGCAGACGAGATGTTACGTCCGCGTGTTTATCTGCCCTTTCATCGTCTATAACTTTGGTTTGCCTCGCGGCTGTCTGTGACGCACGTCCTTCGTCCTCAACCTTGACCCCGAACACGGGGTAAACGTGCGGTTCAGTGTGGGTGACGTTACTGTAATATGTCACGTCCTTTGGCGTCATGGCAGAAATTCCTCTATTCCCTGATTCATTTTTAGCGAGGAAATCAGAGTCAAGAGACTCGGAAACATTCCCTAGGCCATTGAGTCTAAGCTCTGAGCCTGGGGATCTGTGTTTGGAATTATTAGAATAACTGCGCCGTGTGAAATTTAGGTGCTTCTGTAGCGGATCATTCGGGCACAAGCAAAGTAATTGAGATGAAGGACGGTTCTCAGAATCCTGGGTAGATGACGTCGGAGGTATAGAACAGTGATCTCTATCATCTGGATGTGGACTCACTGAAAATTGAAAAGAGCATCTCTTTATTTTGATGCAAGTTTAGACTTCGTTGAAATGTAATATGGGAAGAAGGAATGTTTTAAACATGATGTAGATTAAACATGTATATTAATAAAAAGGTATTGTCTTGTACAGTTAGTACACGATCTGTAATTGCCGGTATTAGACACAGTATTAGGATTTAAGGTGCAACACTCATTGGTATATTAAATTTGATTGTATTATTTAAGTTACTGCTCTTAAGGTTACTTGCAACCCTCGTTTATATCTTCTTGTTGGTTTTTTTAAAAAAAAATTACTTGCTTTCTAGACGTTTATTTACTGCTTCGGTTTTCATCAACATATTTTCTACTGCAGGGTATCATATATATATATATATATATATATATATATATATATATATATATATATATATATTTATATTTATATTTATATTTATATACAAACACAGTTTTAATACTCTGTATAAGAATATAATTTAATGAAAACAGAAGCTTAAAAAACCGTCTAAAATCCAAGTGTATTTTAAAATCCATACAGATTTATAAATACAATATATGTCTTATACAATCTTGAATTTTCCTTTTAAATATATTTTCATTTATCACAATCAAAAAACCACTTGAATTTGAGTCGTACACTTTGTCTTGAGGCTGAAATCTTGTATTTCATAGAGAAGAAAGATAAATAGCTAAGCACAAAAAGTTCAAGAATAAAGATAAAAACAAATTATGATGTTAGTACCAGAAGCAAATACCAGCACTACTCATGTCCCTTCAATGTTTAATACATTAACACATGGGAAAGTGCAAGATTGTTGTTCCCCGACCGATGCCACAAACGCAAGTGTCTCAGAAGACACCCTGTCAAATGAACTTTGCTCGGGAGTTTCCATATTCTGTAGACCATCTTAGTTAGAAATTTCCTTCCCTTTTATGTTTCCCCACCGCATCCAAATTAAAATTCCCACCGACTTCCTACTATCAATGCACCGCAAGCGCCAGGGGATCCAACACCACGCGTGTGCCATCTTTGCCATCAATTAGACACTCCATGCCCCTTTATATCTCTCTTTCTCTCTCTCTATCTCTCCTTGGCACACGTCTTGTTCTGCCTTCAAATGGATGGTTTCACTCGCAAAGACTCAGGAGCGGGCAAGTGGTCAAGATATAGAGGTCTGCTGTCAACTAAACCCAGTTTGACCACGACAAATAAACTTAACGTAGTAACGGGAAATGAGAAGGACGTTGACTTAGCTGACGGGATCATGGGATTAAAACATCGGTCAATTTAGAGGAAGACTGAAATAGATGAGGTATAAAATGTAGAGAAATTCACTGGGTAAAGATGAAAGAAATAAAAACATGGACTTATTGTTTGATGTATCAAGATTACGCAATGTTTCACTTTAAATGAAAAAATAAAGAATTTCAATAGTTATAAAAATGTTTCTAGTTTTGTCCATCGAAATCCATTTGATTGAAACTAATAAGTCTGTTAGAGAGCTTTTAAAATCAAAGGAAAACAAATATATTTTAGGTCGCTTTCTTTCAGAAGTCAATGAAAAGGCTTTTCTTTTTTTAAGAGAATAAAGTAGTTGTCCTAAGCTAGTCTTGAAATTAAAATAAATAAAATATAAAATCACTCACCCAAAAATAGTTTAAAAAAAGAAAATCAACAAATGAGAAATAAAAAAAAAGACACACACACACATAAACCCATACAAACAGACTCACACACACACACACACAATAAATTCCAAAACTGAATGTGTATGATGGAGGGCGTGTGGACGAGGCATGCCTTTGTTATGGGGAGACTGTGGTGAAATCGTTTTTCTTGTAAAATGTCTTAGAAATATAGCAGTGTGGATTCCATAATAGTTTTAATTGTTGCGACAATCTGATTGATGAATGTGTTATCTATTTAGGATATATCAAAGACTCAGATGGGAATGTTATTGAATATGTTGTACCTTGCATTGTCCAAAATCCTTAATATTTTACTAAATCAAATAACTAATATTTGACCTATTTTACGTTTAGCGAGTTGCTTGAAATTTCTAACATTATATATTTTGATATTTTCGATGAAAAAATATAAAGGAGCAAAAATAATAAGCATTGTGTGTGTGTGTTTAAATTTAATTTTACATTGGATTCATAATCGTTGTTCAAGTCATCATTTTACCAATATGGAGAATAAGCAAATACTTCAAATCGATATCAAAAACGTCACGTAATTTTCTTAAGGCACAATGTTTGTCGTGAGACCATGTGGGTTGGGAATGTCTTAAATATTACGACTTACATATAGCTGCTTTGTTTTTCCAACAAAAAAAAGAAAAAGAAAAAAAAACATGTTGTCCTGTGACGATTAAATGATTGACTTCTTTTTTTGAAAAAAAGAAGAAAAATGTCGAAGTTTTAATCCAAACGTAAAAACAAACTTTATAAAAAATATTTTGTTTTTAAATGTATTGCAGTTCGTATTGTATTTGGCGAGGGATAGTTTCCTTTTTGTTGATTTAATATAAATGAACGAGTTTCTGAGGAATGGATTAAAAAATGAAAATGTTACGAGAAGATTTGTACAGACCAAACTGTCGGGAAATGTGTTGACGAACAAACAATCGAAAAAAGAAATCTTAGAAATAATATTGAGATGTGTAGGACATACCCTCAGGAAAGACAACAAGGAAGCAAAACAAGTACTAAAATGGAACCCATATGTCAAACGGCGATGAGAAAGTACCACGAAGACTTGGAGAAGTTGTGTGTTGGATGAGGGCGAAGAGAATAGTAAAGAGCTGGGTAATACTGGCTAGAGATCGTGCAGTGTGGACGGCCTTAACTGATAGCCTTTGTTCTACAATGAACTTAACTGAACAATAATAATAATTGATATGTAACCAGTTTTCAGCGACTGGTAATTGGGCTTCAGGTTACAATTGGGGTTCAGGTTACAATTGGGGTTCAGTTTATTTGGTAAATTTGAAGAAATTAAGAATTATTACAAAGATAACAACTGTGGTCCCAGCTTCAGATGCAACACTTTTATCCCATGGTGAAACAGTATAAATTTCAAATTTTGTAAATAACATATAAAAAATTCTTCAACTTAATATCCATAGATATATTGTTAAAACTTCTGGAACAAGATATATCTTAAAAATTATTTCCTGAATTAAATAAAATGATTAAATTAGTAATGTATTTTTCTCTCAGAAATGATTCTGATTCATACTTTAAAATGTAAGTGACGATAGGGACAGACAAAAAGTAGAAACACACTTCTTCACATTTAACTTTCGAGGCATGGTTGCTTGTCTCTCATAACATGATTACCCTTTTTTTGTGATTTGGTAACAGAAAGACAGAATGACTTTCTTTAGTACATCAGACCAGGTTTCGGCAGACAGACGTCAACGGGAAATCTCGCTTTATCCGGCTACCACTCTTTGACTAAAAAAAAACTTCCCTGGCTTGTAACGTTTACATCATAGTCCGTATGTTTTGAAGGATTGGGAGTGAAATTATTATTATTTTTTAAATTATTTTTGGTCTGGTCATCTTTTATTTGCAAGTGCTTGTGAAATGCGTTGAGACGAGCCCAAAGTCAGAGCTGCACAAGAGTACGGAATAATAATAATTTTTTAAAAAATATTAGTTATTTGGAATATAAAAGAATAATTTTAAATAGGATAATAACAACTGACTGTCAATATATATATATATTTATATATATATATATATATATATATATATATATATATATATATACATCATCTATTTCTTAATGACAGTACTGGAACAAAGCAGAAAACCAGACAAATAATGGCGGCTTGAAATATGCCAACACAACGGCGAAGGCCATGTTTGATGTTCTAAATAACAATGTTACTTTACAAACGAACATTAAAGTAGCGTAATAAATCCAATTAATAATCACAACTTTTGCCTACCCCCCTCCATCCCCCGTCCACCCCCCACACACCCGGTGCTCTTGAAACGACGCAGTTTAGCACGTCAAGGAACTATGGACATAATTTACCGCTCCCCTTTAATTAAAGATATTTTAAAAGTAAAAGTTAATCTACTTTAATGTAAACAAAAATATGGGAAGTTTCATCAGGGTTATCCTTTAAACATTCCTACTTATTCTTCATGTATTTGATATTTTTCATGTGGTCCATAGTTTACTTTGTTAGCTATTCAAATGAGGTCAAACAGACTATCTATCAAAAGAGTTTAAATTGCATCGAATAAATCAATGTGTTTGCTTTCTTTAAATGTTACCTATTCTCAGGGAGGAGACAAGAAATCACTAAGAACTATACATCAACGTCTGAATTCAAGGTGATTCTTGTTATTGAAAATGAGTTTGTTGATTTAACCCATACAGGTTATCGTAAAGTGTGAGAAACTTGAATATTTGATTATTGCGTGTACTTTATAATGAGCCACAAAAATATAATGACATCAATATTTTTTTATTTGAAGCATCCGGCTCGAAGGAAATAACTATCGGTAATAGAGAAGTATGAGCTAATTAACGCACTGCCTTGTGATTCGTTCTCAAGAAGATGTACAGCCATGTTTTTGTTGTGTTGGCCTTGGGTTTATAGCATGACATTATATTTAAATTCTTTTTGCTCTATTCTAGTATCGTCAATATTTGTTTTACTTTGATCGCCTAAATGCTTAAAAACATAATTTTAATCCGACGAATTTAAATCGAATGTAATTAGATGGGAATTGTATTTTCAGTATTTTCTAAATAGTTTCGTGTGTTATAGAACATTAAGCAAGGTCTTCCAATAGTCTAAGTGAAATTTTCGCCCTTAGTTTGGCTTGTTAGGGGGAAAAGGATTATTTCAAGAGTACTCTACTTAACGCCCTTTAACTACGTTTTGTTTACCTTTCTTCTCTCTTTTTCTGTACTCTTAGTCACAGAATAGGTTAGGGAGCCTGTGTCGAGGCGGAATTCATTCTGTGGTCATTGTGCCAGAAAAAAAATTATGGTAACGATTTTCCTAGAACACAAGTCTTTGACTGTCTATATATAATACCTAATAAAGTTTTTGTCTTAATGCTTTATTTTTTTTAAATGCCTGTCGAGGACTAATATCGAATATCGACATTGTTTTTAAAAAAATTAAAAAGGACTTCAAAAAAAAATTATAATAATAATAAAAAAACAACAACAACAAAAAAAACAATTAAGCCTTTTGATTTTAAATTTTATGAATACATATCATCTTAATTTTATTTGATTACAAGTTTAAAAACCTGGAACAAATTTCAACTCAATGGTACAATAATTGCGTAGATTTTTAAATCCATTTTACGCTAATCCAAAATTAATTGTTCTTGTATGTGGATTATTGTTTTCAGTCAGTAAAAAGTATTTTTATCTTCTGTAGTATTTTATAAATTAATTCGCTTGAGTTTAATTCGTATTCAGAGAGGTCCAATAGTAAATAGTACAGCAAATATAACGAATACTCATGCTCGAAAGTAATTTTTAAAAAGATCTGTTCAATCTTTCTGACGTCTAAAGTTCACAAGTAGGTCATTATTAATACAAAGTAAAAAAAAATTGCAGGCTGCTAAAACACATAAACACAAACACACACACACACACCTTCTTATATATAATTTATATATATATATATATATAATATATATATAATTCTTACATATATATATATATATATATATAGATATATATTACAAAATGTCAACCATTTACAGACATATGCGTTAGCCGTACATCAGCTTACGAAGCTTACGGCCGTTGAAAGCAACAAATCCGCTTGCCTTAAGCAAACCAGTGAGACAGCCAGATGGGAATAGAAGGTCGGCACGGCGGGGTGAGGGGGAGGGAGCGGTGCCAGCCAATTATATTATTACTGCAAATGCTGGGCGCATAACCATTCGGAGATAAGGACTCGCTTAGATTTGCCATTTCACGCCACAGGTCCATAATACATTGGGAATGATTTCCCCACGGAAATACTGTGATTAATGAAATATCTGCTGAAACGGATTTACAGGCTGTTATAGATTTTATGTCAGAGTGGCCTTGATGGTGGGTCTCAAACTGAGGTGGTGGGGATAGATTTACAAGTTACTTCAGTTTTCCTGTTAGGGTTGCCTTGATGGTGGGTCTCAAACTATGGTAAAGGGATAGATTTACAAGTTATTATTTAGTTTATGTCCGATTAGCCTAGATAGAGGGTCTCAAAGTGATGTGGTGTAACATAGATTTACAGGCTGTTATAGACTTTGTGTCAGAGTGGCCGAGATAGTGGGTCGTAAACTGATAGATTAATAGACTTTTACAGACGGTTATAAATGTCATGTTTTTTATATAAATATCCTTAAATACAAGTGGCAAGTAGAAGTCCTGTGTTAAAACTTAATAGAGTTTAGAATGGATCACTTTAACAAGTTTACTATGTTTGTATTAATGGTTGTAACGTACAAATAAAGCCTCTTACAGTTAAGTATAACTTCTGTTTTAGTTGAATGCATATTTTGGACTTAAGTTTAGTTGTTGAAGTTGAAGCAATGCTTACACATTGGTGGGGTTATTTCCAGTTAATTATAAAATGCGTGTAGAGGAAATGATAATATCTAAATTTATTGAAATAAAGCAACCTTTGAGTATGTCAATTTATTTTTTGACGATACAATATTAGAAAGTCTCTTAGTTTTTAATAAATCGTATTGATCTATTGGGTATTAATTTTTCCCCGATTAAATTAAATATCTTTTACTCGTTTTTTGACATGTAATTGTTTAAGAGTCTGTCAATGTTTGTTGAATAATAATTTATATTATGGTATATGAATACAAACATTTTAAGTTATAAAAGTTTTAAGATTTTTTTTAAAAAGTATAAATACCATCCCCCCTCCCCTTTTGCTACCCAACCGCTCCCCAACACATCAAAATAATTAAAATAACACAAAACCAACATGAAAGCTAATTTGGTAAAAAAAAAGAACGAAACGACGCAGCTAAAATAAACATCTTGAATATTATCTTAAAACTAGACGCCCCGCGGCGTAGCATACGCCGCAGACTTGCTCATAGATAGTGCAAGAAAAAAAGGGAGGGGGAGAACGGACACAAACAGTAGCACGAACAAATGGGAACAACGCGGGTGAACGATGGGGGACCACCGAAGCATTTCTGGTAAGTATTTAGGACATCGCCACAATATATAAACAAATATTACAGCCATGAAGCCAAGTTGGAGAGCAACAACTTCGTCCATGACGAAATATGCGACCAATAGAAACAGACAGGTACCTGGTGAAGGAATTGATATAACATTGAACAAAGCTTTTTTCCGTGACATGCGAAGCGGTGTTTATGTTTGCTAAGAAAGGGGGGAAAAGAATAGGCATTGACATTTTTAAAAATTAAAAAAAACATATGTTGCCACTTGGGCTTGAACCTAAGACCTTCCGCATGTTAGGCGGATGTAATAACCAATATACTACGAAATACATACACTGTGCAGGAACTTCGAAAGTGAATGTAAAAAACATTGCTGTCTCAAGACATGCCCCACCCCTCCACTACCTTCGCTTGCCAACCGTTAACTGTGTTTAGTTGACCCGAGCGAGGGTCATTCGTCATGCTCGGTTGCACATATTTTTGCTGCTTACTTGCCTGGCATGGTCCCATGAAGAGAATTATATATATAGATATTTTAGAATTTATAAAAAATACTTACAGATAACTTGCTTAAATTGATAACAGAACAGAGTTGTTTTTTGAGATTGTCGTCCTGGATATATTCAAATTTAAAATAAATATCTTTAAGACATGAAAACTAAAGAGGGGGGATGCTCACTTTAATAATAATAAAAAGACTTATTTGTGATAATAGACACATCATTTCATAATGCAACGATAAAGGCAGATACGCCTAAATATTTATAATTTAACTAGCAACAAAGCCCGTCCAAGGACGGGAATAAATGTGGGGTGACCTGTGAAGTTCAGGGAAGGACATCACTACATTAACAACCCACGTCTGTCCAGAGACCCTACCTCCCCCCCCCCGAACCACTGTTTGTCAAGAGATCCTACCTCCCCCCCACCGCGGTCTGTCCAGAGACCCTACCTCCCCCCACACTGGGGTCTTTCCCGAGACCATACCCCCCCCACAGCGCGGTCTTTCCAGAGACCCTACCTCGCCCCCTCCACCGCAGTTTGACGAGAGACTCGCCGTTTCGACCGGCCATACATGTGTATCACGTCAAAAATAATATATATTATAGTTATAACAACGTTACCTACCCCATCTGTCCAGAGCCCTACCTCCCCCCTCCCACACCGCCGGTCTGTCCAGTGACCATACCTCCCCCAACACTGCGATCTTTCCAGAGGCCCTACCTCCCCTCCCCGACAACGCGGTGTGTCCAGAGTTATAAAAAAGTGGTAAAAATTGTGTTTTTAAAACAACGTTTTTATAAGTGAACTAAAAAGAAGAAAATAATTTAAAAGTTATAAGTTCTAGTAATTTGATTTAATATGACTAAAAACTGGCGCGGGTGTTTGGTATAAACGTTAAAGAGAGATCTATAAGTGAGAAAATGATTGAACTGTATATGTAAAACCTCTTAAGGGGCCGCTCCACGTTTTAAGTCATATTAAATCAAATTACTTGAAGTTATAACTTTTAAATTATTTTCTTCTTTTTAGTTCACTTATAAAAACGTTGTTTTAAAAGAAAAATAATTACCTCTATTTATTTTATTATTTTTAGTTTAAGTGTAAAATCATAGAGTATCGAAAATGTTATTTCTAGAAACGCATCGCGTGCTTACAGACTGAAACTGACTGAAATTCACTTGATGTAAACACGGGGAGTGGTCATCAATGGCTGGAGTGAACTGGCACGTGGTGTCAACAATGGCAATTGGATACAGATGCTATATAAAGATAAACTAAACAATGCAATAATTTAATTACGGTATATTCGATCGATCTGCAATTGTGATACAATGCATTGTCAGGCAAGATATATATGTGGTACATTTTGGAGATCTCTAGGACCATCAGAAGTGGTTTAATTTTACGTTAGCAAATTTGAAAAATTGCGGACAGACAGACACGAAAGCAAGTTAATAAAAACGTGGTAAAAAAACTTTGTCATAAATAACCCGTAAATACACAGTTTCTTATTACAAATCCCAACGCACATCACTAAAAATAAACTCTTGGGAAAAAAATGCAAAAACAAAACACAAAAAAACACGTTTTGAATGTCGTTCATTATGTAAATGAGACATAATTGTTCTTTGCCAGTGACTGGCTTTAGGAGTCTGTAGGAGTTTGAGGGACCAATCGCTATCGATGACCGCACAGAACATTGCCTTTTATTATATAGGATAAACATCTTGGAGAAACTACCACAAACTATTAAAAAGTTCTTAGGAATTGAAAATACAAAAGTGCTTGACGTTCTCTTTGAAAATGCAGGATAGACCTAAAAAAATCAAGTTATGAAAACGGAAGTATATTTTCTGAATGTCCAGACACAAGATATCTTCAAATGCAATTAATTTCCACGCTTCTCTTCTGACATTGGATACATAAGGGCAAACTAAAGACGTAATCCTATTTGGCAGCACACTCAAACCGAACAGTTCCTGAAATTGGATGTGGGGCCTATAAATTTTCTGGCCATCATTGTCGTAAAAGTAAACAAGGGACGACATCAGGGGTTGTTACTTGAGGGAACTAAACGCCTCTTTGGCTGAGACTGTGGGGGAGTGGCGGTGAAGGGAGGTGAAAGTTATAAGAGCAAGCTTGTTGGACTCTATGTGAATAACAAGATGCCTCCTGACTGAAGGTATAGTAAAGTCAGTGATTGAGGAGTGACATGAATTGAGGGTCGGAGAAGTGAGGACGACTGGGTGCGGGTAGAAGTCATGGGACCTGATTTCTTTTTTGTCCATTAGAAAAATAATAACGTGCCATTAAACAGCGTTTGAATAAATAATAATCATGGCATATTACATACACTTTTTGGGGTGAGTCAAGCATGGGGTAGTAGAGGAGAAGAGACCGGGTTTTGTCAAGTATAAGGGAGACTGTGTTTGGGGAGCCGTGCTTGGTAGAGTTGAGCTTAAGGGAGCCGACGATGGATAGCCGATCATGGGAGTGACGGGCTGGTTGACCCATCGTGGGGAAACTGGGCATAGGGGTGCTGACGATGGGGGTGGGGTTGCCTTAGGGAGCCTAACGTGCAGAAGTTGGACATTTGAAAATGTGGAGGAGAAACTGGGCATGGGGATGCTGAGTTTGAGAGAGCCGGACATCGGGGACATTTGACAGGTACTGGAATAAAACATTTAAAATTTGTAAACAAAAAGTTAGTTGTATGAATGTTGATGTAATATGACCCCTGTGGAATGAGTAAATATAGGACAGTCTAAGACACTTGGTAATGCAATACATTTTTGTGTCTTTGTTTTGAAAATCTTAAAATAAATGTATCCCTCATTTTTGGGGATTCAGATAAGTACTCTCATAAATCAGTGATGCTTAAATAATTATAAGCTACTTCTATTGCCCAATTCTCATCATTTTAAAATAAAATATGAGAACAAGACAGAATCTATCTAAAATAACATATAACCTCTATTTAATAAGGATGAGTTTTAGAATACAAATGATAAAGTCATTAATAATATAAATTAGTTTATCAAAAAGGTATTAATCCCTGACAGCGTTAGCCTCAAGCTCTAACTTCTCTTTCGTGCTTCACCCCAAATTATTGCTGAAGGAAATAACGTCGTGTGATCACGGCTGCTGGAGCCCCGCGTCACCCACACACATTTCCTGATACAACCATTAAAACACGATAGATACTAAGACGGGCATCGTGTCCTGGCCAAGGGAGACCAGTGAGCCAGTAAATGTATTGATTTCATATAGAAACGAAGCGATCCAAAATTACGCCCCATTAGTTAGGCCATTTTATTGGCTCATGACGCGAATAATGCGATTAGGAAATGGGAACAGAATTTGCCAATTTCGAATTTTTGTTGTGAGTAGTGATACACAGGAATTTTAACCCTTTAAAAAGAAGGCATGTATGAAATTAAAAGTTAGTCAAAGACCTAATCGTAATCGAACAAAGCGAGTCCGTGTTGAAGAAGATCGTTTTGATATTTTAATTTTAAAAATATTTCGTAGCGAGATAACTAAACATAAATATTACTTACTCTGTATTTTTTTCTATGCATTTTCTGGACCTTAAAGGTCACAAGTATTGAAATTAGGAAATAGCTTTGGGAATGAACAATATCAATTAATGTTTTTATTTGTGATTATTATTTTAAAGCGTATTAAAACGTCCTAAAAGCATCCATCAAGTAAACTTTAAATAATTTCAAAGGGGTCTCAATATCTCTATGGAGGTTGCCAAAACTCTAGAAAAGAAATCAGATAATATTCGAAATTTAAAAAAATGCTATAGTTATTACATCTTTAGTTTTCTTTTATTTAAGAATATCTTTTGTTTAATTTTCTTTTTTTTCTTTTTCTCTTTTTTTACTTTTTAAATTTTCTAAATATGAAATGATCAAGTATCAAATCTACACTGATATTTTGTCTTTACCTTCATCTGATAATTCTGCTGCTGCTTGTGGCAAGTATATTTTCATCCCAGAAAGTTCTCCTGTTTCTACTTGTGGAATCTTTATCAGCCCTGAAGCTTCTTGCTTGACATACTTAGCTCCCATCTTGCATGAGCCTCGAGTCGTCTGACAAACATGTTTTACATCTGCTTGCCCTGTGGCTATCTTGTGCTGGTTGGCTCTACACTGACTCGACTTGTCAGGAGAGCCTCTGTTGCTTGCAATCTTTGAATTCCCATTTTGCTGGATATGGCAGGATGAGAACTTCCTGTGAAGTGAATTTATATACGATCTTATAGCTTTAATTGATTAATATTGGAAAACTAAGAGGTCAAAGACTATGAAGTCTAAGTAAGTTATAAACCTGCTTTATTTCATTCATTAGAAGAAACACACACACACACACACACACACACAAACAACAACACTGTACTTAACAGAAAAAAAAGAAAGAAATAGTTGATTAAATGTATACCAACTTCTGCATTCCAAGCATCCATTCTGTGATTCTATTATATTTTTTTTACATTGTTTGGTTTGTAATTCTTGAATAAAACGAAAAAATTAATATATGTCCTCGTTTTCCAAAGCAGAAAGAAGAAGCCACAACATTTTTTTTTAAATCCTGGTACAAAATCCTAGAATTAAATAATATCAAACTTGTCTAGGACGCATCAACTTTTCTTCTTCATTTACGCCGTTGAAGAAGTGCAAAAAGATCAAAATAACTTTTGGATTTCCCCGCACGCATTCAATAAGAAGATTTTCTTTTCCCAAGTTGATACATTCGAAGGAACTACTTTATTTATTCATTCATTTTATTTTTACTGATGTGGAGCTGTCGATATTGTTGGCTTATATGAAGTAGAGATTCTGTGACGTGTATATTTCAAACAAGGTTGGGTCTGAAGACTTTACTATGGAATGCACAGAATATTATTAGTTGACTACTTAAACGTATGCTAATCTTGACTCTATTTTATGATTGGTCATAAAAGCATAACTTCACCAATATAAAATATAGCTTATCCTAACCACATGATATTATTAATGAAGTGACTACATCAAAGAAAATTATGGTAAATGTCTCCATGGGTATATGAATAAGTTACATCACAACATGTCATTACAGAAATCTATTACAAAATAATTATTTAACAGAAGAGCTCTGGTTTTTCCCCATAAATTTCATGAGATAACCATTTACGTTAACCCACCAAAAAACATAAATAGTTTTTTTGATGAAGTTAAGAACGTTTCTTATTGACAGCTCTATACAATTCATAAAATAAATGTTCACATGTAACTGTGGTAGCTGCTATACACAGATTAAACGTTAATCTAAATTTTAATCGTTAAAAATACATACAGAATAATTGATAAATTAAATGTTTGTTACCACAGCAATAACTAAATTATGGGCGGGGTATACGCCGAACATCACGGGGTCTTATCTAAGTACTGAATACGACTAAAAGTTTAAAGAAGTCGTTTGTTTGAATCATAGACAACCGCCCTTTCAAACCTAATCGTCCGTCCCAGATAACAAGTATTATAAGACCCAGCGGAGGCCCTTGCTTCAAATCTGCTAAACGTACTTTTTTCTTAAGCGTGTTTTCCGTGTTTGTGTGCGTGTATTTGTCAACACCAGTGTAGTGAGTACAGCCCCCCCCCCAGACAAAGTCAAAGTAGATTAGCGGCACTGCTACGTCTGCTTAAGCGAGTTAAGCAATTGAGTAATGTGATTGGCTTGCCTTTGTCACGTGGCGTCCAACATCGATCAATAGGAATGGATGCTAAGGAGCTACTGACTAAAGCTAAGGTTTACGCACCATATTCTCTTTCAAAGGAAACAATAAGTTCTTATTCTATGTCCCAATTTTGGAAATCTAATGCAAATGTTATTACCAGATCCATCACCGAAACTTTTTCATTGCATGACAGCTGTTAATACGGATTTTTATGTTGATGCGTTAAGTGGATTGTATGTTGGTGCTAATTGGGTTCAAATTACGTCCAGGCCATTATTTGTTAAGTGGGTTTTTTACCTTTACTTATGCACTGAACAAATATATTGCCTCGTCTTTGTATTTTCATTTTTATCAGGGAGTTCCACATGTTCTTATCTTTTTTAGCAACATGCCTCTATTCCTCTTATAATCTCTTTCAATTTACGTGTGGTTGATGAGTCATAAAAAATTGAGATTTCATAACACATTCGTTTTTTTAAGGATAAGCTTTAAATGTATCTATGTATTCTTTTTATACCGAAAAATTAATACAAATAGAAATAAAATAGACTTTAAGGAGGCAATGACATAACTTTAAGATATCATAGGGTAAGAATTGTTACATGGTTTTGATAAATTGTTTGTGGGCAGTATGGGCTGTCAGGCACATTGCAGGGCCTTAGATGCCGGTTGCATGCGAGTGAGAATGTTGTGGGTCAGCCTGGAGAGGGTTGTGGACTTACATCATCGTGTTCTCCTCGAATTTCCCCGCCTTCCACACGACCCACGTGATCTTGCCGTACAGAACTCCCAGCATGCAAGTGGGCACAACAAAGATGGATGCCGTCATCCAAGTGATATAGGCTCTGAGTGTCCACTCGGGTTCAAACTGCGCCCAGCAGTCGTAGACGTTTACGCCGGACACGACCTGAAGATGATTGATAAAACAGGAGGTCCACAGATTTATAAACGATCGATGGATAAGTGGTGGGTGAATGATTACATGATTAGAAGAAGAAACAGTGGAAAAGTTAAATTTATGGATGAGCTAAGAGATATATTGATTAAAGATGATAATATGTGAACAGATCTGACGATGTTAAAGGAATATTCAAAATAACAGGAAAGACGCAAAATGTAGAAAAACGTATTGAACAGCAATTTAATTCCAAAGGTTTAGTGTATGAGTTTAAAAGTGAAAATGTGTCTTTACCCCTTAGAGGTAGATTATGGGTAAATATATGTTCTATCTCAAGTATTCGTTGCACACGTTGCTTAAAATTAAAAACAAAAACAAAAAAGATATACATGTGCTTGATCTTTAATTTTTTAAATTAAAACATAATGGGTTCTAATATATTAATGTTTCCACTCGCTCCCATATTTCGTTCACACAAATAAATGCTCTCTAATAGCCGCAAGATCCGTGTTAGCAATCTTTTGACATTTCATGGAAGGCGGAACACAGCTCTTTCACACCCAACTCTCTATCTCTCTCTCTCTCTCTCTCTCTCTCTATATATATATATATATATATATATATATATATATAAATATATATATTGTAAGTGCTTTTAAAAAAGGGGACGCGGGAATGCACATTTAACACAATCTGAAAACAGTCAGACCAAACATTCCAGGCAGTAATATAAAAAATAATGTGGAAAAAATGTGTCGAACCCCGGTACCTGTCTGTTCAGCAAGAGAAAATCACATCTTCTGTCCTTTCAAATGTTCTTAAAAAATATTCAATAATATGGGCTCTTGTCTTTGGGCTTTTTAAAATCTTTTTCTGTGACAGCTACGGAAGCGTAATACTATATACATTCGTCTGCACAAAATAGTGGTTAGAGTGAAATACTCTTAACTCTTAACACTGTCATGAAATTAATGTTTACTTGATTTATTCATTAAACGCATTGCTTTATGAAATGTGTCGTATATAGTAACATATTATTATGCAATGTTATCCCGATTTTTAAGGAAATACAATATTGATTTGTTGGGTCGCTTCAAAAGCTAAGTTTAAGAAAACACGACGACCGTATTTATTACGTCAATTCTTAAAGAAAGTGCAAAGTTATTTGAGGCCAGGTAACAATGGTCTCAGTCTTAGCACCACTCAACCTACATCAGACAGAGAGTTGTAATGGTGTCCCGTGGTAACTAATCTTTACATGGCCTCACCTCACGTAGCCGGTAGGAGAAGATAAACACTTGGGGCAGACTGAAGAACAGGGAGGCCGACCAGGCTATGACCGCCAGCGTGTGGGCATGTCTGGCTGTCCACGTCTGCGAGACGAACGGGTGGCAGATGGCGTAGAACCTGAAAACATGACAAGTACTCTTACAGCTGACATATATCAATGACAACTCTTGCTCGGGAATACCAAGTATCCCATCAGCCGCAATGGAAGACAAAATAGTATTCTGAGTTTTAAATTAAAAGTAATCATTTACTACAGATTTGAAATCAAATTATTGAAAGGAAAATGATTTGTAATTCAGATGTTTTCAAAGATGAAGACGCTTGAGTGAAGTAGTAGGAAATTTTATTTTGTCAATAGTTGAGTCAAGAATCGTTAGAATAAGTTATAATACATATTCATAATCGATTACTACGCTGAGGAACAAATGCAAATGAAAAATATGCCTCTGGTCAGCGTCCAGAGATGAGAGTTTGACGTCACGTGACCTTCTATTACGGTGTACCCCTGAGCAATAGTGATAACTATTGGCTTTAGTTATTATTCCTTGTTTTCTTGAATTTATACTGTTTTACTTTATATTTTGTTAAATTTTTAAAAATATTGTTTTGTTTTAAGTATAAAATGTCTTTACATTTTATTTTGTCAATCTGTGGGTTTGTTTCGCTCCCTTTTTCATTGGTTCAATAAATTATTTCTAAAATGTCCATATTTTAAAGTCTATGTAAAAAAATTAACGTATATCATGAAACTAAAGTTGGGTCAAACATTTATTTCATTATTCAATACATAATTGTTTATCTGTTTCTTGGTATTGAAAGAAATTACTGATTAAATTTAACCTTGAACATACAATCATATGATTATTCAAAAACTACTAACTTTTTGAAAAATATATCGCGTTTTTTGTATGCGTAGCTAGGATTAATACTGCCTGGGTGATATCCAAAATGATGCAGATCTTCATTGAAATGACATAATAAAGTGTTCGAAATAGAAAAGCAGGGCAACTCGTCTACACGTTAACCATCTTCCTTTCTTCCAAAGCAACAGCATTTCTCCTAATTCACCCCCCTCTAAAAAAAAAGAAAAAAAAAGTGTTCCCATATCATATCAGGGATCATCCAATAATACATTCGCTCACGGCGTCACTACAAACAAAAAATATCTAAATATAGTTCGAAATTGATTGGGTATCTTAATTATGCAATTTATATGTATATTTATATACCTTGATCTTGTAGACCAGTGCTTCTCAAATTTTTTAGTACGGCGGACCGGTAGGAATTTTTCCAATGCACCAGAGAATGGTGCACTATTTCACATGTAATGACGTGTTAGCGAAATGTAATATATCTTATTTTATTTGTTTCATTTTATGTGCTTACTGCCGAAAAATTGACATAGACTTTATGGTAAGTGCAAATGGTTGCAAATGGAGGACATAATTAGATTTTTCTGTCCTTTCTTGATAATTTCCACGGACTGGTGGCGGATGGCCCACGGACCGGCACCGGTCCGCGGACCACCACTTTGAGTAGCATTGTTCAGGACCATCAATATCTGAAGCCTATCTACATCAAAATTTGACTTAGTCCTAGAGCTTTACTGGTAGCGATAGTTTCACACAATTTATCAAATCTCTGAAGAAAAATATTACAATTCGAGGTTGCCTTTCAAACCAATACAGAAATGTTTCATAAGACATGTAAAGATTAAGAAATACAGGAGTACACATTTTTGGAGTGTTCGGCTAATTGTAGGAGCCCCCTAACTCAAGCATCAAAAGTGGCGTCTCTAATGTTCTTAAAACAAATTAAAACAGTGTCTTGTTATTGGATGATTCGTTCAAAATAAGGCACAGCTGAAAATAGTTGCAATCGCTGGTAAAGCTTCTCACAAGTGAAGTGCTTTTTTATAATAACGGTGTACTCCTCAAAATGTTTACTTTGACGTAGTCAAGCTTAAATGTGGGCAGTAACAACAAACAGAAGTCTACTCTATAATCACGTCTACATCCGACCATACAATATTTGAGTTAGTTGCTGAGAAGTGAGTCTGCTGCCCCACAAGTCTTACAACACTCTGTCTGGGCAGTAATATGAAATGGTTTTGTTGGTCATCAATCGCACCCACAGAGTCAACACTTAGCCGTTCTCAGCGACATGAGATAGATACCAAGTGTTAATCTATGGTCTCGGACCTCGAGGGGGCATAAATGCGATTTTCTGTGTCAAATGGTCGGGCAAGGGGCTATACCAGCTATAAACTTTTACTCGCAGAGAGAACACTACAAGTACAAGAGTTATAATTATTGTACCATGCTTGAACGCTGTTGCTTGAGAAGATTTGACTCAGTCACTGGGATATTCTTGGAGTTCAAAAGATGGTAGAAAATGGAGAACTATGGAAACAAATACATGAAACGCAAGGGACAAGGTAGAGAGCGAGAGAGAGACAGAGAGAGAGATACAGAGAGTGGGGAAAGAGGAAGACATGGAGATATCATGATGTTAATAATACTGGTAATATTGAGATATATGGGCTGTAGTAACGTCATATAACTATAAATTTTTAACTGCATGATTAATATGTAAGATTCGAAAATATTATAATAACATATTGTTTCATACATAACCATTGCTAGGTTAAAGGAATAAGGAATGATATAAAAAAGAAACAACTACATTTTTTCGAAAGGCTAAACGGTAAGATTTATTTTTTTTCTAATGGAAGAACAAGACGAAATAAAGAAAAGAGGACGCCAAGACATCGCGTCACACCAACTCCGTGACTCTAATAGATGCATCAACAACACAGGGCTCCTAACCAATATACCAAATAAAAGCAATTATAGATTCTCTGTGTAGGTTTGTAAAGTCTTAGTGGCACATTTTATACCCCTCCTGACCCCATCCTCCTCTTCACGAGACAAATTATATTTTTTTTAAAAAGTGACTCTGACTGAGGGAGTTTGAATGAAGATGCCAAGTGCTCATGTTTAAAATATAGTGTGGCTGCAGAAATTAACAATTAATTAATCGATTAATCGTTACAAATTTGTATCAATTAAAATTAATTTGATCGATTAAAATTTAAGAAAATATTGCTTTTTTTTCCAATTTACTAATAAATTAAATTTTTTGTTACTTACATACTTTTCCATACTTTTACATACATATTTAAACAAAAAAGGATATTGTTCCTTATTTCTTGCATAGCAGAACGAATTTGCTGTCTCTTTTTAAAAAAAATAAAACATGCTATTACCATACCGTTGTTTTTTGATATGTTACAATAAAAGTAGTAAGAATATAAATGCTTAGACTATAATGTGTAGATATTAATTTGATTTAGTAATGTACCGGATTCAAATTTTTGAAATTTGGCCGAAACCTGATTTGACCTAATTTATGAAGTGAAATCCGGTCGGAGCCGGATTTGTAAAAATGGCCGTATTCCTTATTTGCCGGAGCCGAAATCCGGTACACCCCTAATGTGATTATAATATTCATATATATAACTAGCAGACCCGTCGATCTAAGTAAAAATAAATAAATCTAAAGAAACCACTGAATTGTATTTTTAAAAACAATTAAGCCAGAAACCTTCGCGGAAGTGTGAAAAAAAAGTCCAAGTTTCATGGCAAACGGATAAATAAATTAATAATTAAAAAGCTTACAAAAGAAGAAACGATATTACGGGAATGGCCCCAAAATGAGTGATACTTTAATATTTTGTTGCCTTTGTATAAAAGCTATATTTCTCAATGTGTAAAATAATTGAATGGGGGAACACAATTTTTAACGTTCAGTAAAAAAGACATTTGGGGCCCCCAGCTCCGAGGGAATGGACATTAAGAGTTCAGTGCCTTATAGTAATTTAATATCGGCTCTTAAGTTTTTATGTACTAAGTTTAGTCAAAATTCAGTTATTTTCTCATTATCTAATGCTTATTAATTGATCAAATTTTATATCCCACATTAAATCCCACAATAGATCACAATAAATATCAATAAAACTTAAAAAATTATATTCTGCTTTTTCATTCCAGATTCTACATTCCTCACTGCAGCTGGGCCTCATCTTTTTTTTTAAAGTTTTTTTGTTCATTTTATTTAGTAGATGGGAAGCTGTTGTGGTTGGCAGGAAATATTTTAAAAAATATAAAAAATTGAATAAAATTACACCTGCAAATTATTCGTAATGATATAAGGTATACACATCAATTCTAATTTTAAAAAAAACAATGATTGGCTGCTAAGACTAACCTGTCAACTGCAGTCGCCAGAAGGACATAAGAAGAAGCGTACATTGCCACCACCTGGACGTACTTGACAGAAACACACAGGAAGTGACCGCCAATGAACCTATTACAAATATTAAAGAACACATTAGATGTATGACAATTTGTATGTTGGGATTATAAATAATTATGACTAGTACATATTTTTTTTTAAAAAAAATGTTCGATTAATCGAAAAAAATTAATCGATTAATTTCGAATAATTATATTTTTATAACGCATATATAGATCCAGGAAAGTTTAGATTCATTATTTTGCGAAATTGGTTAAGTTTCGGTAATTCTATGGCTCCCAAATTTTGTGACGCAACACAGCGAATTCATTCTGCTATGCAAGAAATAAGGAAGAAAAATATTTTTGTTTACGTATGCACGTCTAAATAAATATTAATAACACGAGGGAAAAGTATGTGAGTTTCACCAGTGATAAAAACTTTAAATTTTTAATAAATTGGAAAAAAAAATATTAAAAATATTGTCTTTAATTTTAATCGAATTTAAATCGAAAAATTAATTTTAGTCAATTACAATTTTTAACGATTAATTGATTAATTAATTGTTAATTTCCGCAGCCCTATAAATAATGTATTCAACAATTATAATGTATGAACGATATGGTTTAACAATAGACACCGACACGGGTTCCTCCCAATCTAAACGTTCGCTACGAAGTAAGCTCTGCGACTAAATATTATTTTGTTTTTTTATTGTGGATGTTATTTTTGAGTCATGTGTTTAATATATTTCTCTTAATTGATTGCTCATTTCAAGTTGAAAATTAATAAGTACAACTTAATAATAATCTTTTCTATTTGATTTATTTAAAAAAAAATTTTTTTTAGAAAACAATTTTTTCTTTAACAAACGCTTAGAGAGTTCGTCACCATTCTTAAATATTGCCATTTGCCGAGATTTATGCACCTAACGTTCACGCTGCTTTATTTTTTTAAGGAAGAAATCAACAACGAATTAAAAAAAATTAGGCGAGTTCTGCATAAATATTGCATACTAATTTATAAAGCGCCTTATTTTATTTTGAGGATTTACTGTCGTGGTAAATGTAGTGCAATCGAACTGATTGAATCTAGTTCGATTTTCGGAAAACGTTGTTTATTTTGTTTCTCCTTTTTTTTTGCAAATTGTTGTTTACAGATAAATAGTGAGAAAAAGCCTTCAGCTTTATTAACCTTGGCTCAGTATACTCGCAACTTTAAGTTGCAGCCTGGGCAAATTTTATAAAGAATTATTATTTTGTATGGTTGAAATACTTGTCCTACCTTAATACTGACATTAACGCAATACAATTAAGTTGTTTTAATTCCTTGATGATAAAATATTTTCATAAAGATATCTAATTTTTTAATTAAAAAAGAAAGAAAATATAATAATTTCCCTCTAAAGTAACCCGAATAATGTTTGTATAGGAAAATGAACTTCCAAACAATTGTTTTGACATGTTATTGTTTGTCCTGAATCGCGGGACAAAGTGTGTCTTTCCTCAGGATGCTGGGCATCAGTAAATATTAGCTATGTTTATAGTCGTGTCATTGATAGCTTAGCTTCTGCATGTATAATTGATCAGTTCATGATTATTCATGGTTTACAAACTGGACATCAGATTTATTGAGGGGGTGGGGAGAAACGAAAGATGGAGAACCACATCAACCAACATAGGGCCATTCCCTGGTGTTACGTTTAAAAGAAATATAGAAATGTTTTGGTCAGCATATTTTGATCGATATATTAATTCTATAACCACTATCATAATGATTTGTTTCGATGTAAAATCTTTTTACATCAATTTAGGAACACATGTGTCTAACTAAATTTCAGAATCATTCGTTTTATTCAAATTTTATAGCTTAAGCTGTATTTCCACGTCTGTACTTTTGAATGCAAAATCTTGATAATGTTTTCACTACTCATTTTTCTGGCTTTGCAGGTTGAAAAAAACATAACTTGTAATTTAATAGCGAAAACCAAAAATAATTAAGTGTAGTCAAGGTTTACTGATTAAACAATTGAAAAAAACGATGTCAACAATATTTAGGAAATTACTATGTTTTGTACATCGACTCTAACCACCCCGAACCGCCACAAAAAAAAATCACAAAAATTGTATTAAAAATAAAGGAAAAGGAAAACTTTTTTTCTTAAATTACAGAAACAAATAAACTCCTTAACTAATATATTTGCGTCTTTAAAAGTTTTTTGTCAATTCAATTATACATTATTTCATATAAGTTGTATTGCATATTTTTTGTGGGTTTTTTTTTCAAACAATTAATTTTATTTTTTAAAGTGTATACATATTTCCCTCATTCGAATTGCAGCTCACAAAACACACTATCTTTTTCCAACTTGTCCCTTTTGTTGTAAATTCAGAGTTAGAGTTCTGAAAAAAGTTGGATATGTGCGAGGTCTCAGCTAAAAGTAACGCACCCCCTGAGTGTCATGTGACATGGCAATGTGACGAGACAAACTATTCACCAATTACGTGTACTTTAAGACACGACCTGGGAAGATTTCAGCACTGGGCCCATCGGCAGTGTTCATATTTGCATTTTCTATCAACACATCACAGGCCACAACCCTCTCTCCTGCCCCTCTACCCCACTCCCCGAAGAAAAAGGGAATAATATATAAATGTTTGTTTTCTTAGTCTAAACCAGGGGTCTCCAAACTTTTCTGCCGGAGGGTCGCATTAACTGTCAAACAGCAGTTTGGCGGTCGACTACATACTAAAGTCCAAAAAAGAAATAATCAAAACATAGATGTTGTTTTTAATTATATATTTAATATTATTATATTTACAATATTAATATTATTTAATAATACATTGATACACTGCACAGGAACACCTGTATTAGTGGAATGGTGAAATTGTTTCCTGGGTGCCAAAATAGTAGATATTTCTGGCTTTAGATTTGATGTCCCTAACATCAACAGTGACCTGAGATTATCATCAGACAAGTTAGTTCTCCTATTGTTCTTCACGTATTTCATCCTCGAAAATGTCTTTTCGCACAAGTATGTTGTTCCAAAGATTGAAAGGTATCTTGATGCAAAAGCTTTGACATTAGGAAAGGCTTCCGTAGGTAAAAACTGGTAAAAACTCAAAATGTGTTCTTTGAACATGTACCTAAGGAGGTCATTTGCTTGCAAATCAATGACCTACAATCTGCAGTTCCCCCACTTTTTTTATTTTCTTTGTTCACACATAGCGCTGTTTGACTAGCGGTAATGCGCGTCTCGATAGCTCTCTTTAGTCATGAAATCATAGAAAGCAGAAACTCTTCATTTAGTGAGGAGAAGCTTTAGTCGACTTCCAGAAAAAGCGGTGTTTGCTTTCATTAGTTTTATTCGCGAAGTTTTGTGGTAAACTACAGGTTTAAATAGTATCTATTTTTGGAGATTAAAAGGTCTCCATGGGGCCGGATGAGAGGGCCTCGCGGGCCGCATCTGGCCGCGGGCCGTAGTTTTGAGACCCTGGTCTAAACCGTCAGTTGAATATTTTCTTCTGTCAGTGTAACGGAATAAATCTTTGCAAACTTGATTTTCGCGTTTTTACAAATAATGAAAACACACTAAGAAATTTTTATTAAGCTCAAAATTCAAACGTTCCATACAGTTGCTTGTTATTTCGAAGCTGATTACCTCAGTCCACGACTGCTAAGATATGTTCAGCTGTCATCATATGGACGCTATAATCCCTATCTCTCAACCCACAAGATGTCGACTTAAACCTGCAGCTTTTTACCTTTTTTTAAATTATTTTTTTAGTTGAAACATATTTGATAAAATTGATGATGTTCTTAAAGTATGGCTATATAAGAAGTCATGCTGTTTTAATTTCGTTTTGTTTAAAACAATTTCAGAGAAATTAAGAATACAATTAACAGTTTGGTAAGTTGTTTTTTTTTAAAATTTAAATATATGTAAAGCGATAAACAATAATAAAGTTATTTTTAAAAAAAAATAAACTTCAATTGTTGAATTTAAAAAGTATATTATTGCTGTTGACAAATTAATTTTAAGAAAATATAAAATATTATAATTTACATCACTAAAAAACGACCTAATTTCAAACAATTTGACAAAATGTTCGGGAGCTATAAAAATTATTGTTGCTTTGAACAGTTTATTCCTCACCTCGATGTCTTTTTCTATCAAGCATCCAGAACATTTTCTCTTGTAGCATCAATGTCCAAGATAGGCTATTCAAAAGGCCGCGGGAAAATAGAGACTGACGTCAATAGTTCTAAATTTGTTTGGACGACTAGAATTATCGACCTTTTTCAACCTTCAACACCCTCCCCCCCTCCCCCCTTTCCCAGACACGTTGATACTAAACTGAGCTCTGTCATCAAGTAATAATTTTTTTTTAAAGACTGAACGGAAAATAAACAATAATTATTATGGGCAGAAAATAAAATCGAAAAAAAACCAAGATACTTTTGGATAGTTCTGTTGCAATATTTTAAAATAAAAGCTTTCTGATTATTCTGAGTTTGTTGTAAAATCTAAAGCTATTTTCATAAGTTATGCGTAGCAAACATATATTATAAAAATAAATAACTTTAATTTAAATATTGATTATAAATAAAAATGCACATTATAAGATCTTTTAAAATAAGTCCCGTTTTCTATACCCATTTCCATATCTTAATGATGGCCTAGAAAATAGAAATATAGAAGACTTCAAGGAACTTTAATGCACTTTTAGTGGATTAAGGATAACAAACACTCCTTGAAAACATGGTGTTTTCAGTCCTATTGTCTGACATCTAAAGACATCCGGGGGCTCTTGGTTCTAATGACTGCTGTAGTCTGGGCTTTCCCACTAAATTTAAATTTGCTACTGATGACTCTATTTAACACCATTGATTTTTGTCCAAGCCGTGCTCAAGCCTCAAGAAAACGTTTTGTTTTTTGTTGTTGTATTCACAAAGTTTTTAATACATTATTTTCATTTTTTTAAAAGTTTCGTCAGAATGATAACTATTCAACCATTATGGAATGCTATGGGGAGCTCAACATGGAATAAAAGTCTGTTGTCCTTGCTGGCAGCAAACTCTCTGTAGGAACTATAAGGGGCCATCCATAAATGACGTAGAGCGATTTTTGCCTATTTTTCACCGTTCGTCACAAAATGAAATCCCCCCCCCCTCAAATTTGACGCCACAAAGCTCTCCTCCCCAATAAAAGCCGTATTTCCTATTTGAAGATGAGCATGTTTAAAATCACTTTATGGTCATTTAAGTATATATTTAGTGTTAGGCTGCACTCTAATTTCGTAACTAGCGTGAAACCATATAAAACGTCATTAAATATATTGAAAGCAATCAAATATTTAAGTGGAACAACTATTATTTTAAGTTGCTCGTTTTGTTGTGACGTCACAGTTCTTAAACACCCACCCTCCCCCTCGTCACATATAGTCCTAAACGTGTGACCCTCTCTCCGCTAGGTGCGTTGCGTCATTTATGGACGCGCCTTTGACATCAAAGTTAACAAAATAATAAAGTAAAGTAAAAACCTATTTAAAGAATATTGATGTTCATTGCATTGAGTGTTTAAAAAGCATAACTCTACTTTATTACTTGCCTCTAAAGCTCTTGCTCTGTCTTCCATTATGTCTACCCTTGTTTTGTCGTTTCATTAAAAAATTACATAATGAGGATTCAAGGTTAAAGTCACGCATCCTTAATTTTTTTTTGTTGTTTCAATCAATTTCATTGACATAATTTCGAGTCTCATAACCGCAAATAGCTCATGATTCATGTGAAAATTCTCTATTTAAGCACGAATCCTTCCACTATCCATTTGTTCCTCTATTTTTCCAGGTATGTTTTAAATATCATAATTTTCAGATGAAAATAAAAGATCATTTTGTCTATAACTTTTAGGTTCTAGAAGTGAGACGAGGTGGGTTGTAGTGACTGCACAATACGGATAAATCGTTCAAATTATATATTTAAAAACTCACGCATTCTGTCAGAGCTACTCAACTTATCACATTTTAGATCCGTTACGTTTTCGTTTCTTTGATTTTTTGATTTGGTAATGTTAGTTGACTGTAGAATAGACATTTTGTTTTATTGATTTTCAGTGTTTAATCAGATCAAGGCGTGTGAGTTTTTTTTTAAATAAAAAAATTTGTCGTATCTAATAAAGACGAACCTCCAATACAGAAAGATTATTTGCCCTTACCCTTATCTATGTTTATGTTTAAAGTCTTTGAATTTTATAAATGTTTTCAATGTTGATAGAGTGTTGGTTGTCCTGGATGGATCAAGCAACCCTTTTAACACCCGAATTCCAGACAGGAAGAATGATACTTAGTATGTGTTTGTTGTGTGTATGGAATACAATTTTTTAAAATAAATAGTATCACGAGAATATTTGAATCTGAAAATGCGAGATCTATCCGTAAAAGACCATTTTCTGATTGAGTTTAGTTACTTTTTGTTAGTGAAATCATCAAAGGCAATTTTGTAAAAAAAAATATTTAAGTGATGATTATTGAATTGCAAAGTATAGACTGTCGAAAATGATTGAGATAAAACAAAAATGTAAAATTTTTATTTCTTGACTTACGTGTGTGTTATATCCCAGGCAAGCTGGGGCAACACGTTAAAGAAGGCTACAAACAGATCGGCCAAGGACAGGTGAAGAATCATCAAATGCATGCGGGATAACCTCTTCCGTCTTGTGGCAAGGGATAGAATTACACAAGAATTTCCAACGATGGCCAAAAACAAAATGGTGGCGCTGACCGTCATCTCCAGAACAGCAACCGTCTCGTCCCTGTCCACGTACGTTGAGTTGACCACGATAGTCATCGTGGAGGTGTCGGTCTCTATGCTCTGAACTCTTGGGTCCGTGTTCACGAAATACGGCAGTGTTCGGTTCTCGTAGAAGGAAGATTGTGCAACAACAGACTTGCCTTCATTAAATATGTTACTTCGCATCATCTTCGCCATTTTTTCAGAGTTAAAATCCATTTTTCTAAATCTGAATTCAAGAGCACAAATAACTTAAATTGCTATTGAATTAGTCAATTTTTATTTCTATCAATAAATATTTAAAGATATTGAGAAATCGACAAATTTTTTAACAATCATATAGTGCTTTATGTCTCAAGCAAAGACTACACAATTTCTAAACTTAATTTTTCTGTATGATAACGCGAGTCTCAACAATGAAAAAGAGTTATTATTAATTTAACTTTGCTTGAATGTTAATTTTAATTTGAATATACACGTCTAGAGACTAAAAAAATAAAAGATGTACAAACATTTTAGCGACATCACATCTATTCACTAATATTTTAGTAACAGTTTATGCCAAAATTTGGATTTTTATTTAATTTTAATTAATATACTTTTAAAATTATTTAAGGCTATTTTAAATTCATTGATCATTGATTAAATTATTGATTATATTTATGGATATATATTTCACTGTCCATTCTTATAACCTGAATCAGATTACACAGCTAAATTAAGCATTAAACACAACCTTTTGAATGTCAACTTGCTTCATCAATAACTTTAAAAATTTGCTTTTATTGTCATTAAAAACTAAATGAATTCATACATCAAAGATATATAAAAAAGTCTGAAATTTTAGGTACATATAGAATCATTAATGCCATAAGTGTTACTTAAAAGAAAGAACACTTTTTACTGAGAAAAATATAAAAACTCAATAATTTTCAGCTAAATTATAGGAGTTTTAAGACATGCTTGAGTTTCAAACAAAGTAGATCAAACAGAACAGGGAAACTGTCCCGTTTAATTACATCTATGCTACAATAATGTATTTCGTATTTTTAATCAATAATAGCTTAAGGCCTATTATTGCTTGAAGTGATATAAAAACATAATTTATCCAATATAGATTACACAGATAATATTTCTATTTTAACGGCATAAAATGATTAGTTCTCTTTTTCTTTACGTATTTGAAAGAAAACATGAATTTCTATTAATTCATTTACTTCAAGTTACTAAATAATAGACATTTTTTAAAGAAATGTAAAACTAAAATTTGCGGTCAATTTAAAAAAAAATTTGATTCAATTGCAAATAAATAACATGGTTTCATTAAAAGCGTACATAAAAAAAATACAAACCAAAATGAAAAATAAAATATTAAAAGATATACTATCATTTTCTTTTTTACACAAATTAAAAATTGCGCTGATTATCGTCTTTTGTTGTTTAATATCTTATATGTAGTATGCTGGATAGCGGAGACAGTAGTAAAAAAAAAGTAGTATGCATATTGTTTCATACCTACATAGGATTGGGGGTGGGTGTGGAGTTCAGTATACTTAAAAGGAATAAATACTAAATAAATATATTTACTTTTTTTCCTGAAGATTGCTCCATAAAAGCTAAAATTAATCAATGAAAAATATTTATTTCTGCCTGAACAAAAGAGCCCATAGAAAGACAAATCGATTTAGAATGACTTGTTGTTAACAAAGTTTTAGTGACCCATTTTCTTCATAAGTAATCTGATGTAAAACTATATAAACACATAACTTTTTATAAATATCAAATACAAACATAAAATAAAATTAAACCCATCGCAGAAAATAAATTTAAAAAACATTTTAAAGTGCTATAAGTGTTTCAAAAGTTACCTTTTACCCTCAAAGCTAGTATAAAATATCCTATGCATGAATTCAGTATGAACAGCTACACTTTTGTGAGATATACATGGATAGAGGGGAGGAAGGCAAGAAAAATACAGCAGTCTATGATAGCGCGTGAGGGCAGCCCGCGACTGGTCAGATCAACCAGGCTGTGAGTCAGCGGGTTGTTAAACGGGAGGGGGGTGTTTGGGAGCGGGGGGTGGAATGGACTACCACATACTGTACTGGTGATTGTAATACTTCGTTAGTAAAGATCTTTTTTTTTACCCAGAATATCAATATGTATTCAAACTAAATAAAAAGTATTATTTGCTATAAAGTTGTACAGATGCGATTTAAGTTGTCCCCATGTTTTCCTGTACTATTCAACGTCCGTTACTGTGGTGCGTAAGCTATTACCAATATTTACAATTAGTCCCTTAAAAACTGAGATAACGTGCCTTTTAATATCAAGCTAATTTAATAGTATACTATTTTATTAAATGTGCACAATGTAGTACTTTTATTTTAATACAAAGGTTTTCAAACAAATGTTTTTTGTGTGCTCCTCTCGAGTTGTGATGTTAAGCAATATCAATACTTTGATAAGGTTAATTTAGTGACGACGGCATTGCTGTTTCTGTTGACGGAGCTCCAGCTATGTTGGGACATGTACGTGGTTTTTTCGGCTCTTGCCTATTACTGTTATTACAATTATATTTGACTGTAAACTGATATAATTGTATCAAATAAATTTCCCCTTGAAATATGGATACTCCGTATCGTTTTAACTTAAAATATCTAAGCATAATCCTTTTTCAGATTCATGTTTAGATACTTGTCAGGCTTCTAAAACTCACAAGATACGTTTCCTTCTGGATTTTAGCCCGAGGCACGTTGCGACGCCCCCCTCCAACCCCTAGTCGTGTTGGCAGGCCCTGGCGCAACCGGGGGTAATGGCTACATACAATTTTATATTTTGGGGTAA
>CALYLW010002455.1:0-48141 GCA_944989445.1 Ampullaceana balthica
ATAGCTTTAAATGTCTCTTTTGTCAAGGAACCAATAGGCATCATGCTATATAAGAAAGTACAATAACAAACTTTTCTATCCATTATATAATTGATTGTACATTAACTGACATTTTATTTAAGTATGAATCATATAACAGGGGATGAAATATTAAAAATTTTAGATTTTCATTTAGTATTAATTTTTTAGAACATACTGATCTATCAAACACACTTAGGTTGTTGTTAAGACAATGATATTTAGAAAAAATATGCATAACTATTTTAAATTTGGGGCCGTCCATAAATGACGTCAGGTGACTTTGGACGATTTTTTAACCCTTTCCCCCCCCCTCGTCACACGTCGTCACAAGAAGTTAGACACCCCCTCTAAAATTACGTCACAAAGCTTAAAAAAACACACAAAAACACACCTTATTTTCTATTTGAAAATAAGTATGTTTCAATCACTTTTATTGACATTGAAGTAATTATTATTTTTTTAGAGTAGGTCTACATTGTAATATCGTAACCCACGTGAAGCATTCTTTAAAAACGCTTAACCAGCCTTCAGAAAACGAACTTTTAACATCCTTACATTAAAATATATTTTAATGCATACAAATTAAACATTGACAATTAATCATCACGGTTAACATCTTTGTTTACAAAAAATATTATTTAAAAATAATATTTTTAAAATGTATTTTTTAAAATACCCTCAATTGACTGACTGGCATCCCTTAAGAAAGACGTCTGCGAACAGGGGTAAATAACCTCATCTGGGGTCAAAAGGGAATTCTTGGGGGTAATGCAGACTCATTTAGGACATATAACATTCACTACAAACCACTAGATATATTAAAATACTTCAAGTGTTCGTATACGTTTGGAACATATGCCCATTATTGAACCGGTTCCTTCCAGAAAAAGCTTTTTTTAAAAAATTTGACAATTATGTAGATTTCTTATCTACGTACTATACGAAGACACCTAAATCCACCCTACTTTCATTTATATTGACACGCCTGACAATAATCTTAATCCACATGACTTTACTGGATTAAGTATCCTTTCTGTGATATTTAAAATTAATGCCTTAAAAACAGAGCTAAGAAGAAAAGTTGTTTTGTGCTCCTCTCGAACTGCGATGTCAAGAATTTGATGCATTCAATAACGTTAATGAATACTTGACTAATTTTAAATGGGCTCATTTATCATTATATCTAGAATGGCCAGGGGCGTTTGACCAAAAACCAATCGTAAAATCATATCAAACTTAAAACGTTTATAAATCTATAAAATATATCCCCTCCCTTTTAAAGAAAAGGATATTCCGTGTCGTTATGACTTAAAATATCTACACATAATCCTATTCAGATAACTTTTAGATGCTTGTTATGCTCGTTAAACTACTTAGTAGCATTTTCGCTAACGACTCTCCCCCTAATCCCCAAGTCATGAGAGCAGGACCTAGAGTCTTTGGGTTGAGGGTTGGGGGTAACGCACACATAAACTTGTATATTTTGGGGTTAGGGGCAAAAAAGCCCGCCGACTCCTGCCGTGAGAGAACCAAAACGGATATGCGGCTACAACACAAATGCTTTGCTGTCACTATCAAACGACGCAGGGTAATAATTTCATACGTTATCTTGGGGATTCTTAGATGATGGGGTTCTCATGGGGAACTTAAGTATTATCATTAGATTTAATGTTGGTGTCTTGATAGCTACGCCAACCAGCTTCTGATGGCCTACCGACCGGCACATTGAAAAGCACTGATTTTAAAACAAAAAATTAAATTAAAAAAATAATAATACATTTTAAACAAATAAAGTCATCAAATAAATTGTAAGCGACAAAATATTTCAGTGGAAGTTTTATTTAAAGTTACCTTTGTTATCTGACGTCACATTTCTTCAACCCCATCCCTCCCCCTCGCTACGCATCGTCACAAAAGTGTGACCTTCCTCCCCCCCCCCTAGGTGCGTGATGTCATTTATGGACGGCCCCTTTCTACCAAAGCTGTTTTATTCTCTTAGTTTTATTTCAGGTAAGAATTGAAATGAACAAAGTGCTCTAGAAATGTTGCATTGATATGACAAAATTGTCTTGGTATAAATTCTAAAATATTTTAAAGAAAAACGAGATATTACATGCAACTATAACGAACGTAAGAAAATATATAACTATAATTGAATATGATCTTGTTAAATGAAGAAGTTGTTTTTGAGATCTGAAAGTTAGGAATAAAGCATTTCATTATTTAAGAATCATATGGAATTAAAGTATCCAGAGCAGAGCATACAATGTATATGTTAAAGGCGATGTGTGAAATCAGGCTTTCTATAGAATGTATAATCATTGTATAGCATGTCTGACGGTTTTAGGCAAAGTATGAAATTTGTAAAACTTTTGAATACTTTGCCTAGACATTCTATAGAATTCATAATTATTCTATAGAATGCCTGGTTTCGTTTAGTCAAAGTGTTAGAAGAGCTCAACTAAAGCCTGTATTGATAATTACGTATTTTATAATCGAAGTAATACAAATAAAGCATATGACAAACCGGAAAAACAACGACAGCAGAGCTCAGACTGAAGTATTTAATTTTTCTACAGCAGCTAAGTCTGGAATGACACTCATTATTGGACACATGGTAAATTTTGATCTGGCATTTACTTGCTTCAAGATTCCTTGTGCAGTTCCAAGGCGGTAAAAACCATCTTCTGTCATATTCATTACAACTGCCAACAGATTTCGCGAGTCTACCCGCCCCGTCAACATCGGGAATCGGAACTCGAACAGTGGCTCCCAAAGGACCAGGAGGAAATTTTTTTTGAGATCCCCTTTTCATTCTTATGTCCGGCATTTCGAGGTTCGAGTTCGATTCCATTTTATTTTTTTATAGTTTTCTCAATATTAAAGCAAACAGTGCACAAAATGCTAACCCCATCACCTTCTACTTCGTTGTCGTCATCGCCTTTAGCATAATGCTCACAGCTTGCATGAATATTTTGGTTCCACTTTTAAAATGTATGAGCACCGCTGGTTTCTTTAAGCAGCAGGTAGTGGTTCTGCGGTAACCACGGAAATGCTATCTCATCTTAGTGAGATATGTACTAGAATATGCAACTTCTGTGTTGGATCCATCCACCAAAGAAAACATTGATAAACTAGAACAAATACAAACAAGAGCTGTCAGATTCTAGGCTGGGGAGTATTCAAAACTGACTAGAATAACACCATTAGCTAAATATTTAAACCTTGAGACACTAGAGGATAGAAGAACCAAGAATAAAATAGTAATTATGCATAAAGCAATTAATTCTAATTTAGAAATACAACACAAAGATAACTTAATACAATCCTCAGATAGACATATGATAAAAAAACCTTTCTTATTCCATGTGCAAGAACAAACACATACAAATTTTCGTTCTTCCCGTCCGGAATTCGGGCATGAAATGATTTGCCTGAAATAACCTGGAAAGCCAACACTTTATCAACATTTAAAACTCTAATAAGAATGCAGGACTAAACACTAACCATAGATACTCTTAGGACGCAATAATATTCTTCATAGAAGCAGCGCCTGAAACATATAAGATACGAAGATGAGAAATGGAAGGCTCTTTGATAAACATGGCTTCACCACTGCTTTGGTTTCCATTATCATGAATTGCATTCTCAAGCAAGTCTTCTGCAGAAATCGCTGTCTCTTGCATTCCTTCAGCTTTCTTTTCCCGCGCTTGTGTTTTTGTACTCACTGTATTATTTTCTCGAGGTCTTCCTCTGTTTTCATATCTTGTAACTCATTGTCCGGTAGGGACGACGTTGTGAGGCCTACTTAAGCTATGCAGCCAAAAGAGAGCTTCGTATAGAGAACTTTATTATTTTTTGTATTATGGGATTAAATAAAAAGCTCCATTCTACATGAGTTGGACAAACCGTAACCCCTCACTCCAGAGGCCAGTTGTTTCATCTTGCATACTAGCTTACAGACTATTTTCGATGTACTGGTTAGCTCTTTCAACGCTCCACTTAGCTTTGTGGTGCGGCTTACCGTGAACGATCTTTAAGGTGGGCAAGCACTCCTTTAAGCTGCTTACCACATTGTTTGCAAATTCCCTGCAGTTATAGAACTGTAGAATCATTGAAGTACCAAGCAACGTAAATATTTTACGAGCTGGTATGCTACTTATTGTGCCTTCTGGTCTTTAATGCCTTGAAAACCACGAACATGGTTAGATGATCTTAATATACCGTTATAAAATTGTATTCCCCATATGACGGGTAACATTCTTGTATTTGAGTGAAAGTTATTTCAACATTCTGTCCCGTCCTCCATGACCAATGGCCCAATAGGCCTTATGAAGTACGTCAAATATATTGGCGTCCGCGATGTAAAATTGAATGGCACTCACACCTTTTTAACAGGCTATAATATCAACTTACTCTTATTTTTGACCATCATGTCATCGTAGTGTTTCACCAGCCAAAAGTCACGTGGTTCTTGCTTTAGTGGTGGTCTTAGCCTTTTTCACATCTTCCACTATTTTTTATATCTAGTTTCGGTTTTTAAAAAAATCTGTTTTAGCTGCATTGGGTGTTACTTTAGATAACTAAGCGAAGAATCGTCTTTTCATGTCAACATGGCGTGATACCTGTCCTAACACTACATTCTCTTCCGACATTGTCACACAGGAATCCAAGGGGAAACGTTACTGGAGAAGATTTGTGGAATCTCAGCCGGATGATATACACTGACGCCGTGAGAAGAATCGTGGCAATATTGTATGAGATGTGGTAGTGGAACCTCGTACCGGCTAAACGCTGTCTAGCAATAAGTTTAAACACTCACGTGTTTCGATCTCCATCATCAAACAATGACCAAAGCGCTACCGCCAACATCAAGGACGGAAAAATGCTAGAGGTAGGCCAATTACATACTTTGTATTCTATAGAATGCCTAGGCAATGTATGAAATAGCAATCATTTCATACTTTGCCTAAAACCACAAGGCATTCTATAGAATGCCCGAATTTCACATATTACGTGTAACAAATACATTAAAATTCAACAACTTAACAAACAATTGTTCCTATATTAATACCATGAACATAGCATTAAATTTAAACACTAAGTAGCCTGAGTATTATTCTACAGATTAGTAATATGTTTTTAATGTTCTGTAAAAGTAGTTCTTTGTTGACTTAATATCTTGGGCAGTTGCTTTGACAAAATCTATGTTTTTAATGAGTTTAATTTTTATACATAATAACAAATATTTATCTGGTAAGTTGTGACGTGCGACGTTTTTTTAGTTATTTAGTTATCAGTAAAATTAAAATGAGGTATTGTTCGTATATATGTTGGCGTCAGTAACTGCCCTTTACAGATATCCAGTCGATAAATTTAGCTTTGAAATTGTTCGAAAGTCAAATATATTATTAAATATAATGCATGCTATGTAATATGAATTAAGTAGGTATTAGCTTTTTCTTCCAAATATTAACTAGTTTAAAATTGTACGAACCTGCAGTTTGCTGAGCACCAAAAGCATGAAGGCTAGCAGCCAAAAAAACTAATTGAAACGGCGTAAGCATTGTGGAGGATCGTGCAATTTTTCAAAACGATTTCTTGTTCCCTGATGTTGTGTTGAGTGTATGTGAGAAGCGAATTGCTCATCTCATTACTGTCTTTAGCCCTGATGTTGTGGGGATGGTATGTGAGAAACAGTTTGCTCCTCTCATTACTGTCTTTAGCTTTGGTATTGTGGGGATGGTATGTGAAAAACAGTTTGCTCATCTCATTACTGTCTTTAGCCCTGATGTTGTGGGGATGGTATGTGAGAAACAGTTTGCTCCTCTCATTACTGTCTTTAGCTTTGGTATTGTGGGGATGGTATGTGAAAAACAGTTTGCTCCAGTCATTACTGTCTTTAGCCCTGATGCAGTGGGGATGGTATGTAAGAAACAGTTTGCTCCTCTCATTACTGGCTTTAGCCCTGATGTTGTGGGGATGTTATTTGAGAAACAGTTTGCTCCTCTCATTACAGTCGCTGATGCATGATACTCCCCACCCCTCTTTGTATTCAGGAGGGACAAAAAATCTGCGAGACAAAATATGCCAGTGCAGATGGAGATGGATTGGCCACACCCTCAGAAAACCTACATCCAGTATAACAAGACAAGCCATCACTTGGAATCTCCAGGGCAAGAGAAAAATAGGTCAACTCACAACTACCTGGAGAAGGGAACTGGAGGCAGTCACCAAAAAGAGTGGGCACAGTTGGAGAGACTGGTGCAAAACCAGGATGCCTGGAGAGCCTTTGTTTTGGCCTATATCCAAAATAGGATTACAAGCGATGATGATGAAATACAACAAAAATAAAATTTAAACAACCCTAAGATAGACACGGAGAAAATAATTTTTAAAACAACTTTTCTCATTCTGTATTCAAGAGCAAACATGTACAAATTCTCTTTTTTCCGTGAAGAAACATGGCAAACAAATACAATATCAACTTTTAAAAGTGGTGAAAATTCAAATGCTAGACATAAACCATCATAAGCAAAGGGCACAGTAATATTCTGTATCGTATTGTCTGTAATCAAAATAATGTTAATATAGGCTACTTTACTTAAAATTTGTATTACTACGCACATTTCTTTCGTGTAGTCGATAATATTGTATATTTCAATTGCAGTCGTTCCAAACTAATAATGTGATTTCCATTAAATTAAATTATTGTTAATGAAATGTACATCAAAAAACATATCAAAGAGAAGATGAAAATTAATGAAGAGAATTAAAGTAATGCAATTTAGTTATTAAAGATCAAATGTTAAGTACGGAAGCTTGCTTGTAAATATTTTAACTATGACCATAATTTTTTTGAACTAGACATTTCTGCGATTTATTGCATCAGCCATTTCTCAAATTTACGGTGTTAGATAATTCTGAAGAAAATGTAATACCATTTAAACGTTTATTATCCTCAATTGTACTTGGTAAACATGATTAATGGAAATATTCTATTGAGCTACAGCAACCTGCCCAATACATACAAATATTCGTGCTCATGTGTCTCACTGAAACTGAAATTTACTAGGCAGTAATAATGTTAATTTAGTTCAGAAAATATATGAGATGAATCTGTGCGTTGCATGAGATACGTGGTGAAATAGCTTTAAATGTCTCTTTTGTCAAGGAACCAATAGGCATCATGCTATATAAGAAAGTACAATAACAAACTTTTCTATCCATTATATAATTGATTGTACATTAACTGACATTTTATTTAAGTATGAATCATATAACAGGGGATGAAATATTAAAAATTTTAGATTTTCATTTAGTATTAATTTTTTAGAACATACTGATCTATCAAACACACTTAGGTTGTTGTTAAGACAATGATATTTAGAAAAAATATGCATAACTATTTTAAATTTGGGGCCGTCCATAAATGACGTCAGGTGACTTTGGACGATTTTTTAACCCTTTCCCCCCCCCCTCGTCACACGTCGTCACAAGAAGTTAGACACCCCCTCTAAAATTACGTCACAAAGCTTAAAAAAACACACAAAAACACACCTTATTTTCTATTTGAAAATAAGTATGTTTCAATCACTTTTATTGACATTGAAGTAATTATTATTTTTTTAGAGTAGGTCTACATTGTAATATCGTAACCCACGTGAAGCATTCTTTAAAAACGCTTAACCAGCCTTCAGAAAACGAACTTTTAACATCCTTACATTAAAATATATTTTAATGCATACAAATTAAACATTGACAATTAATCATCACGGTTAACATCTTTGTTTACAAAAAATATTATTTAAAAATAATATTTTTAAAATGTATTTTTTAAAATACCCTCAATTGACTGACTGGCATCCCTTAAGAAAGACGTCTGCGAACAGGGGTAAATAACCTCATCTGGGGTCAAAAGGGAATTCTTGGGGGTAATGCAGACTCATTTAGGACATATAACATTCACTACAAACCACTAGATATATTAAAATACTTCAAGTGTTCGTATACGTTTGGAACATATGCCCATTATTGAACCGGTTCCTTCCAGAAAAAGCTTTTTTAAAAAATTTGACAATTATGTAGATTTCTTATCTACGTACTATACGAAGACACCTAAATCCACCCTACTTTCATTTATATTGACACGCCTGACAATAATCTTAATCCACATGACTTTACTGGATTAAGTATCCTTTCTGTGATATTTAAAATTAATGCCTTAAAAACAGAGCTAAGAAGAAAAGTTGTTTTGTGCTCCTCTCGAACTGCGATGTCAAGAATTTGATGCATTCAATAACGTTAATGAATACTTGACTAATTTTAAATGGGCTCATTTATCATTATATCTAGAATGGCCAGGGGCGTTTGACCAAAAACCAATCGTAAAATCATATCAAACTTAAAACGTTTATAAATCTATAAAATATATCCCCTCCCTTTTAAAGAAAAGGATATTCCGTGTCGTTATGACTTAAAATATCTACACATAATCCTATTCAGATAACTTTTAGATGCTTGTTATGCTCGTTAAACTACTTAGTAGCATTTTCGCTAACGACTCTCCCCCTAATCCCCAAGTCATGAGAGCAGGACCTAGAGTCTTTGGGTTGAGGGTTGGGGGTAACGCACACATAAACTTGTATATTTTGGGGTTAGGGGCAAAAAAGCCCGCCGACTCCTGCCGTGAGAGAACCAAAACGGATCTTATCTTATCTGTTTACAGACGCTCCTTCTATACAGAAGATTATTGCGTCCTACGCTTATCTATGGTTTGTGTTTAGTCCTGCATTTTTATTAGAGATTTAAATGTTGATAAAGTGTTGGTTTTCCTGGATTCTTCAGGCAACCCATTCCACGCCCTAATTCCGGACGGGAAGAAGGAAAACTTGTATGTGTTTGTTCTTGCATACGGAATAAGAAAGGTGTTTTTATCCTTATGTCTATCTGAGGGTTGTATTAAGTTATCTTTGTGTTGTATTTCTAAATTAGAATTAATTGCTTTATGTATGATTACTACTTTGCTCTTGGTTCTTCTATCCTCTAGTGTTTCAAGGTTTAATGATTTAACTAATGGTGTTACTCTTGTCAGTTTCGAATATTCTCCAGTAATGAATCTGGCAGCTCTTTTTTGAATTTGTTCTAGTTTATCAATGTTTTCTTTGGTGGATGGGTCCCATACAGAAGATGCATATTCTAGTGCAGGTCTCACCAAAGTGAGGTAGCATTTTAGTTTTATATCTCTATTACATTTGTTAAAGTTCCTTTTTATAAAGCCTAAGGTTTTGTTTGATTTTTTAATAACTTCATTGACATGGGGATTCCATGATAGTTTCTCATTTATTAAGACTCCTAAGTATTTTGCATCTTTAGTTTGGGTCAGTTCTTTTCCATGAATGTAATATTTTGAATTTATTTGTTTCTTTTTCTTTGTTACTCTTAACAGTTGACACTTTTCTGGATGGAAAGACATACTCCAGTTAGTTTCCCATTTTATCAATTCATCTAAGTCTTTTTGTAAAATTTTGCCATCTTGTTCTGATTTAATTGTTCTATAGATTATACAATCATCAGCAAATAGCCTAACTTTTGTACCTGTTGAGATGTTGTTGGGTAAATCATTTATATAAATTAAAAAGAGTAAGGGACCTAGCACAGTTCCTTGTGGAACTCCTGAGTTAACCTTTATTGGTGCAGATTTAGATCCATTAATTATTACAGTTTGCTCCCTGCCCAAAAGGAAGTCTTGGATCCAGTGATGTAAGGAACCTGAGATTCCAAAGTAGTTAAGTTTTTTAAGTAAACTAAGGTGGTGAACTTTGTCAAATGCTTTTGAGAAGTCTAGTAATATTGTATCTATTTGATAATTTTTGTCCAAGCCTTTTGATAGTTCATCTATTAAACCTATTAATTGTGTTTCACATGATCTGTTTTTTCTAAAGCCGTGTTGATGTGGGCATAGGGCATTATATTTGTCAAGGTGGTTAACTATTCTACTATATATTATGTGTTCTAGTAATTTACAGGTGATACTAGTAAGTGATAAGTGATGCGGCTACAACACAAATGCTTTGCTGTCACTATCAAACGACGCAGGGTAATAATTTCATACGTTATCTTGGGGATTCTTAGATGATGGGGTTCTCATGGGGAACTTAAGTATTATCATTAGATTTAATGTTGGTGTCTTGATAGCTACGCCAACCAGCTTCTGATGGCCTACCGACCGGCACATTGAAAAGCACTGATTTTAAAACAAAAAATTAAATTAAAAAAATAATAATACATTTTAAACAAATAAAGTCATCAAATAAATTGTAAGCGAAAAATATTTCAGTGGAAGTTTTATTTAAAGTTACCTTTGTTATCTGACGTCACATTTCTTCAACCCCATCCCTCCCCCTCGCTACGCATCGTCACAAAAGTGTGACCTTCCTCCCCCCCCCCTAGGTGCGTGATGTCATTTATGGACGGCCCCTTTCTACCAAAGCTGTTTTATTCTCTTAGTTTTATTTCAGGTAAGAATTGAAATGAACAAAGTGCTCTAGAAATGTTGCATTGATATGACAAAATTGTCTTGGTATAAATTCTAAAATATTTTAAAGAAAAACGAGATATTACATGCAACTATAACGAACGTAAGAAAATATATAACTATAATTGAATATGATCTTGTTAAATGAAGAAGTTGTTTTTGAGATCTGAAAGTTAGGAATAAAGCATTTCATTATTTAAGAATCATATGGAATTAAAGTATCCAGAGCAGAGCATACAATGTATATGTTAAAGGCGATGTGTGAAATCAGGCTTTCTATAGAATGTATAATCATTGTATAGCATGTCTGACGGTTTTAGGCAAAGTATGAAATTTGTAAAACTTTTGAATACCTTGCCTAGACATTCTATAGAATTCATAATTATTCTATAGAATGCCTGGTTTCGTTTAGTCAAAGTGTTAGAAGAGCTCAACTAAAGCCTGTATTGATAATTACGTATTTTATAATCGAAGTAATACAAATAAAGCATATGACAAACCGGAAAAACAACGACAGCAGAGCTCAGACTGAAGTATTTAATTTTTCTACAGCAGCTAAGTCTGGAATGACACTCATTATTGGACACATGGTAAATTTTGATCTGGCATTTACTTGCTTCAAGATTCCTTGTGCAGTTCCAAGGCGGTAAAAACCATCTTCTGTCATATTCATTACAACTGCCAACAGATTTCGCGAGTCTACCCGCCCCGTCAACATCGGGAATCGGAACTCGAACAGTGGCTCCCAAAGGACCAGGAGGAAATTTTTTTTGAGATCCCCTTTTCATTCTTATGTCCGGCATTTCGAGGTTCGAGTTCGATTCCATTTTATTTTTTTATAGTTTTCTCAATATTAAAGCAAACAGTGCACAAAATGCTAACCCCATCACCTTCTACTTCGTTGTCGTCATCGCCTTTAGCATAATGCTCACAGCTTGCATGAATATTTTGGTTCCACTTTTAAAATGTATGAGCACCGCTGGTTTCTTTAAGCAGCAGGTAGTGGTTCTGCGGTAACCACGGAAATGCTATCTCATCTTAGTGAGATATGTACTAGAATATGCAACTTCTGTGTTGGATCCATCCACCAAAGAAAACATTGATAAACTAGAACAAATACAAACAAGAGCTGTCAGATTCTAGGCTGGGGAGTATTCAAAACTGACTAGAATAACACCATTAGCTAAATATTTAAACCTTGAGACACTAGAGGATAGAAGAACCAAGAATAAAATAGTAATTATGCATAAAGCAATTAATTCTAATTTAGAAATACAACACAAAGATAACTTAATACAATCCTCAGATAGACATATGATAAAAAAAACCTTTCTTATTCCATGTGCAAGAACAAACACATACAAATTTTCGTTCTTCCCGTCCGGAATTCGGGCATGAAATGATTTGCCTGAAATAACCTGGAAAGCCAACACTTTATCAACATTTAAAACTCTAATAAGAATGCAGGACTAAACACTAACCATAGATACTCTTAGGACGCAATAATATTCTTCATAGAAGCAGCGCCTGAAACATATAAGATACGAAGATGAGAAATGGAAGGCTCTTTGATAAACATGGCTTCACCACTGCTTTGGTTTCCATTATCATGAATTGCATTCTCAAGCAAGTCTTCTGCAGAAATCGCTGTCTCTTGCATTCCTTCAGCTTTCTTTTCCCGCGCTTGTGTTTTTGTACTCACTGTATTATTTTCTCGAGGTCTTCCTCTGTTTTCATATCTTGTAACTCATTGTCCGGTAGGGACGACGTTGTGAGGCCTACTTAAGCTATGCAGCCAAAAGAGAGCTTCGTATAGAGAACTTTATTATTTTTTTTATTATGGGATTAAATAAAAAGCTCCATTCTACATGAGTTGGACAAACCGTAACCCCTCACTCCAGAGGCCAGTTGTTTCATCTTGCATACTAGCTTACAGACTATTTTCGATGTACTGGTTAGCTCTTTCAACGCTCCACTTAGCTTTGTGGTGCGGCTTACCGTGAACGATCTTTAAGGTGGGCAAGCACTCCTTTAAGCTGCTTACCACATTGTTTGCAAATTCCCTGCAGTTATAGAACTGTAGAATCATTGAAGTACCAAGCAACGTAAATATGTTACGAGCTGGTATGCTACTTATTGTGCCTTCTGGTCTTTAATGCCTTGAAAACCACGAACATGGTTAGATGATCTTAATATACCGTTATAAAATTGTATTCCCCATATGACGGGTAACATTCTTGTATTTGAGTGAAAGTTATTTCAACATTCTGTCCCGTCCTCCATGACCAATGGCCCAATAGGCCTTATGAAGTACGTCAAATATATTGGCGTCCGCGATGTAAAATTGAATGGCACTCACACCTTTTTAACAGGCTATAATATCAACTTACTCTTATTTTTGACCATCATGTCATCGTAGTGTTTCACCAGCCAAAAGTCACGTGGTTCTTGCTTTAGTGGTGGTCTTAGCCTTTTTCACATCTTCCACTATTTTTTATATCTAGTTTCGGTTTTTAAAAAAATCTGTTTTAGCTGCATTGGGTGTTACTTTAGATAACTAAGCGAAGAATCGTCTTTTCATGTCAACATGGCGTGATACCTGTCCTAACACTACATTCTCTTCCGACATTGTCACACAGGAATCCAAGGGGAAACGTTACTGGAGAAGATTTGTGGAATCTCAGCCGGATGATATACACTGACGCCGTGAGAAGAATCGTGGCAATATTGTATGAGATGTGGTAGTGGAACCTCGTACCGGCTAAACGCTGTCTAACAATAAGTTTAAACACTCACGTGTTTCGATCTCCATCATCAAACAATGACCAAAGCGCTACCGCCAACATCAAGGACGGAAAAATGCTAGAGGTAGGCCAATTACATACTTTGTATTCTATAGAATGCCTAGGCAATGTATGAAATAGCAATCATTTCATACTTTGCCTAAAACCACAAGGCATTCTATAGAATGCCCGAATTTCACATATTACGTGTAACAAATACATTAAAATTCAACAACTTAACAAACAATTGTTCCTATATTAATACCATGAACATAGCATTAAATTTAAACACTAAGTAGCCTGCGTATTATTCTACAGATTAGTAATATGTTTTTAATGTTCTGTAAAAGTAGTTCTTTGTTGACTTAATATCTTGGGCAGTTGCTTTGACAAAATCTATGTTTTTAATGAGTTTAATTTTTATAATAATAACAAATATTTATCTGGTAAGTTGTGACGTGCGACGTTTTTTTAGTTATTTAGTTATCAGTAAAATTAAAATGAGGTATTGTTCGTATATATGTTGGCGTCAGTAACTGCCCTTTACAGATATCCAGTCGATAAATTTAGCTTTGAAATTGTTCGAAAGTCAAATATATTATTAAATATAATGCATGCTATGTAATATGAATTAAGTAGGTATTAGCTTTTTCTTCCAAATATTAACTAGTTTAAAATTGTACGAACCTGCAGTTTGCTGAGCACCAAAAGCATGAAGGCTAGCAGCCAAAAAAACTAATTGAAACGGCGTAAGCATTGTGGAGGATCGTGCAATTTTTCAAAACGATTTCTTGTTCCCTGATGTTGTGTTGAGTGTATGTGAGAAGCGAATTGCTCCTCTCATTACTGTCTTTAGCTTTGGTATTGTGGGGATGGTATGTGAAAAACAGTTTGCTCATCTCATTACTGTCTTTAGCCCTGATGTTGTGGGGATGGTATGTGAGAAACAGTTTGCTCCTCTCATTACTGTCTTTAGCTTTGGTATTGTGGGGATGGTATTTGAAAAACAGTTTGCTCCTCTCATTACTGTCTTTAGCCCTGATGCAATGGGGATGGTATGTAAGAAACAGTTTGCTCCTCTCATTACTGACTTTAGCCCTGATGTTGTGGGGATGTTATGTGAGAAACAGTTTGCTCCTCTCATTACAGTCGCTGATGCATGATACTCCCCACCCCTCTTTGTATTCAGGAGGGACAAAAAATCTGCGAGACAAAATATGCCAGTGCAGATGGAGATGGATTGGCCACACCCTCAGAAAACCTACATCCAGTATAACAAGACAAGCCATCACTTGGAACCTCCAGGGCAAGAGAAAAATAGGTCAACTCACAACTACCTGGAGAAGGGAACTGGAGGCAGTCACCAAAAAGAGTGGGCACAGTTGGAGAGACTGGTGCAAAACCAGGATGCCTGGAGAGCCTTTGTTTTGGCCTATATCCAAAATAGGATTACAAGCGATGATGATGAAATACAACAAAAATAAAATTTAAACAACCCTAAGATAGACACGGAGAAAATAATTTTTAAAACAACTTTTCTCATTCTGTATTCAAGAGCAAACATGTACAAATTCTCTTTTTTCCGTGAAGAAACATGGCAAACAAATACAATATCAACTTTTAAAAGTGGTGAAAATTCAAATGCTAGACATAAACCATCATAAGCAAAGGGCACAGTAATATTCTGTATCGTATTGTCTGTAATCAAAATAATGTTAATATAGGCTACTTTACTTAAAATTTGTATTACTACGCACATTTCTTTCGTGTAGTCGATAATATTGTATATTTCAATTGCAGTCGTTCCAAACTAATAATGTGATTTCCATTAAATTAAATTATTGTTAATGAAATGTACATCAAAAAACATATCAAAGAGAAGATGAAAATTAATGAAGAGAATTAAAGCAATGCAATTTAGTTATTAAAGATCAAATGTTAAGTACGGAAGCTTGCTTGTAAATATTTTAACTATGACCATAATTTTTTTGAACTAGACATTTCTGCGATTTATTGCATCAGCCATTTCTCAAATTTACGGTGTTAGATAATTCTGAAGAAAATGTAATACCATTTAAACGTTTATTATCCTCAATTGTACTTGGTAAACATGATTAATGGAAATATTCTATTGAGCTACAGCAACCTGCCCAATACATACAAATATTCGTGCTCATGTGTCTCACTGAAACTGAAATTTACTAGGCAGTAATAATGTTAATTTAGTTCAGAAAATATATGAGATGAATATGTGCGTTGCATGAGATACGTGGTGAAATAGCTTTAAATGTCTCTTTTGTCAAGGAACCAATAGGCATCATGCTATATAAGAAAGTACAATAACAAACTTTTCTATCCATTATATAATTGATTGTACATTAACTGACATTTTATTTAAGTATGAATCATATAACAGGGGATGAAATATTAAAAATTTTAGATTTTCATTTAGTATTAATTTTTTAGAACATACTGATCTATCAAACACACTTAGGTTGTTGTTAAGACAATGATATTTAGAAAAAATATGCATAACTATTTTAAATTTGGGGCCGTCCATAAATGACGTCAGGTGACTTTGGACGATTTTTTAACCCCTCCCCCCCCCCTCGTCACACGTCGTCACAAGAAGCTAGACACCCCCACTAAAATTACGTCACAAAGCTTAAAAAAACACAAAAAAACACACCTTATTTTCTATTTGAAAATAAGTATGTTTCAAATCACTTTTATTGACATTGAAGTAATTATTATTTTTTTAGAGTAGGTCTACATTGTAATATCGTAACCCACGTGAAGCATTCTTTAAAAACGCTTAACCAGCCTTCAGAAAACGAACTTTTAACATCCTTACATTAAAATATATTTTAATGCATACAAATTAAACATTGACAATTAATCATCACGGTTAACGTCTTTGTTTACAAAAAATATTTTTTAAAAATAATATTTTTAAAATGTATTTTTTAAAATACCCTCAATTGACTGACTGGCATCCCTTAAGAAAGACGTCTGCGAACAGGGGTAAATAACCTCATCTGGGGTCAAAAGGGAATTCTTGGGGGTAATGCAGACTCATTTAGGACATATAACATTCACTACAAACCACTAGATATATTAAAATACGTCAAGTGTTCGTATACGTTTGGAACATATGCCCATTATTGAACCGGTTCCTTCCAGAAAAAGCTTTTTTTAAAAATTTGACAACTATGTAGATTTCTTATCTACGTACTATACGAAGACACCTAAATCCACCCTACTTTCATTTATATTGACACGCCTGACAATAATCTTAATCCACATGACTTTACTGGATTAAGTATCCTTTCTGTGATATTTAAAATTAATGCCTTAAAAACAGAGCTAAGAAGAAAAGTTGTTTTGTGCTCCTCTCGAACTGCGATGTCAAGAATTTGATGCATTCAATAACGTTAATGAATACTTGACTAATTTTAAATGGGCTCATTTATCATTATATCTAGAATGGCCAGGGGCGTTTGACCAAAAACCAATCGTAAAATCATATCAAACTTAAAACGTTTATAAATCTATAAAATATATCCCCTCCCTTTTAAAGAAAAGGATATTCCGTGTCGTTATGACTTAAAATATCTACACATAATCCTATTCAGATAACTTTTAGATGCTTGTTATGCTCGTTAAACTACTTAGTAGCATTTTCGCTAACGACTCTCCCCCTAATCCCCAAGTCATGAGAGCAGGACCTAGAGTCTTTGGGTTGAGGGTTGGGGGTAACGCACACATAAACTTGTATATTTTGGGGTTAGGGGCAAAAAAGCCCGCCGACTCCTGCCGTGAGAGAACCAAAACGGATATGCGGCTACAACACAAATGCTTTGCTGTCACTATCAAACGACGCAGGGTAATAATTTCATACGTTATCTTGGAAGTATTATCATTAGATTTAATGTTGGTGTCTTGATAGCTACGCCAACCAGCTTCTGACGGCCTACCGACCGGCACATTGAAAAGCACTGATTTTAAAACAAAAAATTAAATTAAAAAAATAATAATACATTTTAAAGAAATAAAGTCATCAAATAAATTGTAAGCGACAAAATATTTCAGTGGAAGTTTTATTTAAAGTTACCTTTGTTATGTGACGTCACATTTCTTCAACCCCATCCCTCCCCCTCGCTACGCATCGTCACAAAAGTGTGACCTTCCTCCCCCCCCCTAGGTGCGTGATGTCATTTATGGACGGCCCCTTTCTACCAAAGCTGTTTTATTCTCTTAGTTTTATTTCAGGTAAGAATTGAAATGAACAAAGTGCTCTAGAAATGTTGCATTGATATGACAAAATTGTCTTGGTATAAATTCTAAAATATTTTAAAGAAAAACGAGATATTACATGCAACTATAACGAACGTAAGAAAATATATAACTATAATTGAATATGATCTTGTTAAATGAAGAAGTTGTTTTTGAGATCTGAAAGTTAGGAATAAAGCATTTCATTATTTAAGAATCATATGGAATTAAAGTATCCAGAGCAGAGCATACAATGTATATGTTAAAGGCGATGTGTGAAATCAGGCTTTCTATAGAATGTATAATCATTGTATAGCATGTCTGACGGTTTTAGGCAAAGTATGAAATTTGTAAAACTTTTGAATACTTTGCCTAGACATTCTATAGAATTCATAATTATTCTATAGAATGCCTGGTTTCGTTTAGTCAAAGTGTTAGAAGAGCTCAACTAAAGCCTGTATTGATAATTACGTATTTTATAATCGAAGTAATACAAATAAAGCATATGACAAACCGGAAAAACAACGACAGCAGAGCTCAGACTGAAGTATTTAATTTTTCTACAGCAGCTAAGTCTGGAATGACACTCATTATTGGACACATGGTAAATTTTGATCTGGCATTTACTTGCTTCAAGATTCCTTGTGCAGTTCCAAGGCGGTAAAAACCATCTTCTGTCATATTCATTACAACTGCCAACAGATTTCGCGAGTCTACCCGCCCCGTCAACATCGGGAATCGGAACTCGAACAGTGGCTCCCAAAGGACCAGGAGGAAATTTTTTTTGAGATCCCCTTTTCATTCTTATGTCCGGCATTTCGAGGTTCGAGTTCGATTCCATTTTATTTTTTTATAGTTTTCTCAATATTAAAGCAAACAGTGCACAAAATGCTAACCCCATCACCTTCTACTTCGTTGTCGTCATCGCCTTTAGCATAATGCTCACAGCTTGCATGAATATTTTGGTTCCACTTTTAAAATGTATGAGCACCGCTGGTTTCTTTAAGCAGCAGGTAGTGGTTCTGCGGTAACCACGGAAATGCTATCTCATCTTAGTGAGATATGTACTAGAATATGCAACTTCTGTGTTGGATCCATCCACCAAAGAAAACATTGATAAACTAGAACAAATACAAACAAGAGCTGTCAGATTCTAGGCTGGGGAGTATTCAAAACTGACTAGAATAACACCATTAGCTAAATATTTAAACCTTGAGACACTAGAGGATAGAAGAACCAAGAATAAAATAGTAATTATGCATAAAGCAATTAATTCTAATTTAGAAATACAACACAAAGATAACTTAATACAATCCTCAGATAGACATATGATAAAAAAACCTTTCTTATTCCATGTGCAAGAACAAACACATACAAATTTTCGTTCTTCCCGTCCGGAATTCGGGCATGAAATGATTTGCCTGAAATAACCTGGAAAGCCAACACTTTATCAACATTTAAAACTCTAATAAGAATGCAGGACTAAACACTAACCATAGATACTCTTAGGACGCAATAATATTCTTCATAGAAGCAGCGCCTGAAACATATAAGATACGAAGATGAGAAATGGAAGGCTCTTTGATAAACATGGCTTCACCACTGCTTTGGTTTCCATTATCATGAATTGCATTCTCAAGCAAGTCTTCTGCAGAAATCGCTGTCTCTTGCATTCCTTCAGCTTTCTTTTCCCGCGCTTGTGTTTTTGTACTCACTGTATTATTTTCTCGAGGTCTTCCTCTGTTTTCATATCTTGTAACTCATTGTCCGGTAGGGACGACGTTGTGAGGCCTACTTAAGCTATGCAGCCAAAAGAGAGCTTCGTATAGAGAACTTTATTATTTTTTTTATTATGGGATTAAATAAAAAGCTCCATTCTACATGAGTTGGACAAACCGTAACCCCTCACTCCAGAGGCCAGTTGTTTCATCTTGCATACTAGCTTACAGACTATTTTCGATGTACTGGTTAGCTCTTTCAACGCTCCACTTAGCTTTGTGGTGCGGCTTACCGTGAACGATCTTTAAGGTGGGCAAGCACTCCTTTAAGCTGCTTACCACATTGTTTGCAAATTCCCTGCAGTTATAGAACTGTAGAATCATTGAAGTACCAAGCAACGTAAATATGTTACGAGCTGGTATGCTACTTATTGTGCCTTCTGGTCTTTAATGCCTTGAAAACCACGAACATGGTTAGATGATCTTAATATACCGTTATAAAATTGTATTCCCCATATGACGGGTAACATTCTTGTATTTGAGTGAAAGTTATTTCAACATTCTGTCCCGTCCTCCATGACCAATGGCCCAATAGGCCTTATGAAGTACGTCAAATATATTGGCGTCCGCGATGTAAAATTGAATGGCACTCACACCTTTTTAACAGGCTATAATATCAACTTACTCTTATTTTTGACCATCATGTCATCGTAGTGTTTCACCAGCCAAAAGTCACGTGGTTCTTGCTTTAGTGGTGGTCTTAGCCTTTTTCACATCTTCCACTATTTTTTATATCTAGTTTCGGTTTTTAAAAAAATCTGTTTTAGCTGCATTGGGTGTTACTTTAGATAACTAAGCGAAGAATCGTCTTTTCATGTCAACATGGCGTGATACCTGTCCTAACACTACATTCTCTTCCGACATTGTCACACAGGAATCCAAGGGGAAACGTTACTGGAGAAGATTTGTGGAATCTCAGCCGGATGATATACACTGACGCCGTGAGAAGAATCGTGGCAATATTGTATGAGATGTGGTAGTGGAACCTCGTACCGGCTAAACGCTGTCTAACAATAAGTTTAAACACTCACGTGTTTCGATCTCCATCATCAAACAATGACCAAAGCGCTACCGCCAACATCAAGGACGGAAAAATGCTAGAGGTAGGCCAATTACATACTTTGTATTCTATAGAATGCCTAGGCAATGTATGAAATAGCAATCATTTCATACTTTGCCTAAAACCACAAGGCATTCTATAGAATGCCCGAATTTCACATATTACGTGTAACAAATACATTAAAATTCAACAACTTAACAAACAATTGTTCCTATATTAATACCATGAACATAGCATTAAATTTAAACACTAAGTAGCCTGCGTATTATTCTACAGATTAGTAATATGTTTTTAATGTTCTGTAAAAGTAGTTCTTTGTTGACTTAATATCTTGGGCAGTTGCTTTGACAAAATCTATGTTTTTAATGAGTTTAATTTTTATACATAATAACAAATATTTATCTGGTAAGTTGTGACGTGCGACGTTTTTTTAGTTATTTAGTTATCAGTAAAATTAAAATGAGGTATTGTTCGTATATATGTTGGCGTCAGTAACTGCCCTTTACAGATATCCAGTCGATAAATTTAGCTTTGAAATTGTTCGAAAGTCAAATATATTATTAAATATAATGCATGCTATGTAATATGAATTAAGTAGGTATTAGCTTTTTCTTCCAAATATTAACTAGTTTAAAATTGTACGAACCTGCAGTTTGCTGAGCACCAAAAGCATGAAGGCTAGCAGCCAAAAAAACTAATTGAAACGGCGTAAGCATTGTGGAGGATCGTGCAATTTTTCAAAACGATTTCTTGTTCCCTGATGTTGTGTTGAGTGTATGTGAGAAGCGAATTGCTCATCTCATTACTGTCTTTAGCCCTGATGTTGTGGGGATGGTATGTGAGAAACAGTTTGCTCCTCTCATTACTGTCTTTAGCTTTGGTATTGTGGGGATGGTATGTGAAAAACAGTTTGCTCATCTCATTACTGTCTTTAGCCCTGATGTTGTGGGGATGGTATGTGAGAAACAGTTTGCTCCTCTCATTACTGTCTTTAGCTTTGGTATTGTGGGGATGGTATGTGAAAAACAGTTTGCTCCAGTCATTACTGTCTTTAGCCCTGATGCAGTGGGGATGGTATGTAAGAAACAGTTTGCTCCTCTCATTACTGGCTTTAGCCCTGATGTTGTGGGGATGTTATTTGAGAAACAGTTTGCTCCTCTCATTACAGTCGCTGATGCATGATACTCCCCACCCCTCTTTGTATTCAGGAGGGACAAAAAATCTGCGAGACAAAATATGCCAGTGCAGATGGAGATGGATTGGCCACACCCTCAGAAAACCTACATCCAGTATAACAAGACAAGCCATCACTTGGAATCTCCAGGGCAAGAGAAAAATAGGTCAACTCACAACTACCTGGAGAAGGGAACTGGAGGCAGTCACCAAAAAGAGTGGGCACAGTTGGAGAGACTGGTGCAAAACCAGGATGCCTGGAGAGCCTTTGTTTTGGCCTATATCCAAAATAGGATTACAAGCGATGATGATGAAATACAACAAAAATAAAATTTAAACAACCCTAAGATAGACACGGAGAAAATAATTTTTAAAACAACTTTTCTCATTCTGTATTCAAGAGCAAACATGTACAAATTCTCTTTTTTCCGTGAAGAAACATGGCAAACAAATACAATATCAACTTTTAAAAGTGGTGAAAATTCAAATGCTAGACATAAACCATCATAAGCAAAGGGCACAGTAATATTCTGTATCGTATTGTCTGTAATCAAAATAATGTTAATATAGGCTACTTTACTTAAAATTTGTATTACTACGCACATTTCTTTCGTGTAGTCGATAATATTGTATATTTCAATTGCAGTCGTTCCAAACTAATAATGTGATTTCCATTAAATTAAATTATTGTTAATGAAATGTACATCAAAAAACATATCAAAGAGAAGATGAAAATTAATGAAGAGAATTAAAGTAATGCAATTTAGTTATTAAAGATCAAATGTTAAGTACGGAAGCTTGCTTGTAAATATTTTAACTATGACCATAATTTTTTTGAACTAGACATTTCTGCGATTTATTGCATCAGCCATTTCTCAAATTTACGGTGTTAGATAATTCTGAAGAAAATGTAATACCATTTAAACGTTTATTATCCTCAATTGTACTTGGTAAACATGATTAATGGAAATATTCTATTGAGCTACAGCAACCTGCCCAATACATACAAATATTCGTGCTCATGTGTCTCACTGAAACTGAAATTTACTAGGCAGTAATAATGTTAATTTAGTTCAGAAAATATATGAGATGAATCTGTGCGTTGCATGAGATACGTGGTGAAATAGCTTTAAATGTCTCTTTTGTCAAGGAACCAATAGGCATCATGCTATATAAGAAAGTACAATAACAAACTTTTCTATCCATTATATAATTGATTGTACATTAACTGACATTTTATTTAAGTATGAATCATATAACAGGGGATGAAATATTAAAAATTTTAGATTTTCATTTAGTATTAATTTTTTAGAACATACTGATCTATCAAACACACTTAGGTTGTTGTTAAGACAATGATATTTAGAAAAAATATGCATAACTATTTTAAATTTGGGGCCGTCCATAAATGACGTCAGGTGACTTTGGACGATTTTTTAACCCTTTCCCCCCCCCCTCGTCACACGTCGTCACAAGAAGTTAGACACCCCCTCTAAAATTACGTCACAAAGCTTAAAAAAACACACAAAAACACACCTTATTTTCTATTTGAAAATAAGTATGTTTCAATCACTTTTATTGACATTGAAGTAATTATTATTTTTTTAGAGTAGGTCTACATTGTAATATCGTAACCCACGTGAAGCATTCTTTAAAAACGCTTAACCAGCCTTCAGAAAACGAACTTTTAACATCCTTACATTAAAATATATTTTAATGCATACAAATTAAACATTGACAATTAATCATCACGGTTAACATCTTTGTTTACAAAAAATATTATTTAAAAATAATATTTTTAAAATGTATTTTTTAAAATACCCTCAATTGACTGACTGGCATCCCTTAAGAAAGACGTCTGCGAACAGGGGTAAATAACCTCATCTGGGGTCAAAAGGGAATTCTTGGGGGTAATGCAGACTCATTTAGGACATATAACATTCACTACAAACCACTAGATATATTAAAATACTTCAAGTGTTCGTATACGTTTGGAACATATGCCCATTATTGAACCGGTTCCTTCCAGAAAAAGCTTTTTTAAAAAATTTGACAATTATGTAGATTTCTTATCTACGTACTATACGAAGACACCTAAATCCACCCTACTTTCATTTATATTGACACGCCTGACAATAATCTTAATCCACATGACTTTACTGGATTAAGTATCCTTTCTGTGATATTTAAAATTAATGCCTTAAAAACAGAGCTAAGAAGAAAAGTTGTTTTGTGCTCCTCTCGAACTGCGATGTCAAGAATTTGATGCATTCAATAACGTTAATGAATACTTGACTAATTTTAAATGGGCTCATTTATCATTATATCTAGAATGGCCAGGGGCGTTTGACCAAAAACCAATCGTAAAATCATATCAAACTTAAAACGTTTATAAATCTATAAAATATATCCCCTCCCTTTTAAAGAAAAGGATATTCCGTGTCGTTATGACTTAAAATATCTACACATAATCCTATTCAGATAACTTTTAGATGCTTGTTATGCTCGTTAAACTACTTAGTAGCATTTTCGGGGGGGGGGCTAACGACTCTCCCCCTAATCCCCAAGTCATGAGAGCAGGACCTAGAGTCTTTGGGTTGAGGGTTGGGGGTAACGCACACATAAACTTGTATATTTTGGGGTTAGGGGCAAAAAAGCCCGCCGACTCCTGCCGTGAGAGAACCAAAACGGATATGCGGCTACAACACAAATGCTTTGCTGTCACTATCAAACGACGCAGGGTAATAATTTCATACGTTATCTTGGGGATTCTTAGATGATGGGGTTCTCATGGGGAACTTAAGTATTATCATTAGATTTAATGTTGGTGTCTTGATAGCTACGCCAACCAGCTTCTGATGGCCTACCGACCGGCACATTGAAAAGCACTGATTTTAAAACAAAAAATTAAATTAAAAAAATAATAATACATTTTAAACAAATAAAGTCATCAAATAAATTGTAAGCGAAAAATATTTCAGTGGAAGTTTTATTTAAAGTTACCTTTGTTATCTGACGTCACATTTCTTCAACCCCATCCCTCCCCCTCGCTACGCATCGTCACAAAAGTGTGACCTTCCTCCCCCCCCCCTAGGTGCGTGATGTCATTTATGGACGGCCCCTTTCTACCAAAGCTGTTTTATTCTCTTAGTTTTATTTCAGGTAAGAATTGAAATGAACAAAGTGCTCTAGAAATGTTGCATTGATATGACAAAATTGTCTTGGTATAAATTCTAAAATATTTTAAAGAAAAACGAGATATTACATGCAACTATAACGAACGTAAGAAAATATATAACTATAATTGAATATGATCTTGTTAAATGAAGAAGTTGTTTTTGAGATCTGAAAGTTAGGAATAAAGCATTTCATTATTTAAGAATCATATGGAATTAAAGTATCCAGAGCAGAGCATACAATGTATATGTTAAAGGCGATGTGTGAAATCAGGCTTTCTATAGAATGTATAATCATTGTATAGCATGTCTGACGGTTTTAGGCAAAGTATGAAATTTGTAAAACTTTTGAATACCTTGCCTAGACATTCTATAGAATTCATAATTATTCTATAGAATGCCTGGTTTCGTTTAGTCAAAGTGTTAGAAGAGCTCAACTAAAGCCTGTATTGATAATTACGTATTTTATAATCGAAGTAATACAAATAAAGCATATGACAAACCGGAAAAACAACGACAGCAGAGCTCAGACTGAAGTATTTAATTTTTCTACAGCAGCTAAGTCTGGAATGACACTCATTATTGGACACATGGTAAATTTTGATCTGGCATTTACTTGCTTCAAGATTCCTTGTGCAGTTCCAAGGCGGTAAAAACCATCTTCTGTCATATTCATTACAACTGCCAACAGATTTCGCGAGTCTACCCGCCCCGTCAACATCGGGAATCGGAACTCGAACAGTGGCTCCCAAAGGACCAGGAGGAAATTTTTTTTGAGATCCCCTTTTCATTCTTATGTCCGGCATTTCGAGGTTCGAGTTCGATTCCATTTTATTTTTTTATAGTTTTCTCAATATTAAAGCAAACAGTGCACAAAATGCTAACCCCATCACCTTCTACTTCGTTGTCGTCATCGCCTTTAGCATAATGCTCACAGCTTGCATGAATATTTTGGTTCCACTTTTAAAATGTATGAGCACCGCTGGTTTCTTTAAGCAGCAGGTAGTGGTTCTGCGGTAACCACGGAAATGCTATCTCATCTTAGTGAGATATGTACTAGAATATGCAACTTCTGTGTTGGATCCATCCACCAAAGAAAACATTGATAAACTAGAACAAATACAAACAAGAGCTGTCAGATTCTAGGCTGGGGAGTATTCAAAACTGACTAGAATAACACCATTAGCTAAATATTTAAACCTTGAGACACTAGAGGATAGAAGAACCAAGAATAAAATAGTAATTATGCATAAAGCAATTAATTCTAATTTAGAAATACAACACAAAGATAACTTAATACAATCCTCAGATAGACATATGATAAAAAAACCTTTCTTATTCCATGTGCAAGAACAAACACATACAAATTTTCGTTCTTCCCGTCCGGAATTCGGGCATGAAATGATTTGCCTGAAATAACCTGGAAAGCCAACACTTTATCAACATTTAAAACTCTAATAAGAATGCAGGACTAAACACTAACCATAGATACTCTTAGGACGCAATAATATTCTTCATAGAAGCAGCGCCTGAAACATATAAGATACGAAGATGAGAAATGGAAGGCTCTTTGATAAACATGGCTTCACCACTGCTTTGGTTTCCATTATCATGAATTGCATTCTCAAGCAAGTCTTCTGCAGAAATCGCTGTCTCTTGCATTCCTTCAGCTTTCTTTTCCCGCGCTTGTGTTTTTGTACTCACTGTATTATTTTCTCGAGGTCTTCCTCTGTTTTCATATCTTGTAACTCATTGTCCGGTAGGGACGACGTTGTGAGGCCTACTTAAGCTATGCAGCCAAAAGAGAGCTTCGTATAGAGAACTTTATTATTTTTTTTATTATGGGATTAAATAAAAAGCTCCATTCTACATGAGTTGGACAAACCGTAACCCCTCACTCCAGAGGCCAGTTGTTTCATCTTGCATACTAGCTTACAGACTATTTTCGATGTACTGGTTAGCTCTTTCAACGCTCCACTTAGCTTTGTGGTGCGGCTTACCGTGAACGATCTTTAAGGTGGGCAAGCACTCCTTTAAGCTGCTTACCACATTGTTTGCAAATTCCCTGCAGTTATAGAACTGTAGAATTATTGAAGTACCAAGCAACGTAAATATGTTACGAGCTGGTATGCTACTTATTGTGCCTTCTGGTCTTTAATGCCTTGAAAACCACGAACATGGTTAGATGATCTTAATATACCGTTATAAAATTGTATTCCCCATATGACGGGTAACATTCTTGTATTTGAGTGAAAGTTATTTCAACATTCTGTCCCGTCCTCCATGACCAATGGCCCAATAGGCCTTATGAAGTACGTCAAATATATTGGCGTCCGCGATGTAAAATTGAATGGCACTCACACCTTTTTAACAGGCTATAATATCAACTTACTCTTATTTTTGACCATCATGTCATCGTAGTGTTTCACCAGCCAAAAGTCACGTGGTTCTTGCTTTAGTGGTGGTCTTAGCCTTTTTCACATCTTCCACTATTTTTTATATCTAGTTTCGGTTTTTAAAAAAAATCTGTTTTAGCTGCATTGGGTGTTACTTTAGATAACTAAGCGAAGAATCGTCTTTTCATGTCAACATGGCGTGATACCTGTCCTAACACTACATTCTCTTCCGACATTGTCACACAGGAATCCAAGGGGAAACGTTACTGGAGAAGATTTGTGGAATCTCAGCCGGATGATATACACTGACGCCGTGAGAAGAATCGTGGCAATATTGTATGAGATGTGGTAGTGGAACCTCGTACCGGCTAAACGCTGTCTAACAATAAGTTTAAACACTCACGTGTTTCGATCTCCATCATCAAACAATGACCAAAGCGCTACCGCCAACATCAAGGACGGAAAAATGCTAGAGGTAGGCCAATTACATACTTTGTATTCTATAGAATGCCTAGGCAATGTATGAAATAGCAATCATTTCATACTTTGCCTAAAACCACAAGGCATTCTATAGAATGCCCGAATTTCACATATTACGTGTAACAAATACATTAAAATTCAACAACTTAACAAACAATTGTTCCTATATTAATACCATGAACATAGCATTAAATTTAAACACTAAGTAGCCTGCGTATTATTCTACAGATTAGTAATATGTTTTTAATGTTCTGTAAAAGTAGTTCTTTGTTGACTTAATATCTTGGGCAGTTGCTTTGACAAAATCTATGTTTTTAATGAGTTTAATTTTTATACATAATAACAAATATTTATCTGGTAAGTTGTGACGTGCGACGTTTTTTTTAGTTATTTAGTTATCAGTAAAATTAAAATGAGGTATTGTTCGTATATATGTTGGCGTCAGTAACTGCCCTTTACAGATATCCAGTCGATAAATTTAGCTTTGAAATTGTTCGAAAGTCAAATATATTATTAAATATAATGCATGCTATGTAATATGAATTAAGTAGGTATTAGCTTTTTCTTCCAAATATTAACTAGTTTAAAATTGTACGAACCTGCAGTTTGCTGAGCACCAAAAGCATGAAGGCTAGCAGCCAAAAAAACTAATTGAAACGGCGTAAGCATTGTGGAAGTTTCAATCTCAAGATTGCCCATCCCATCTACACGCTCTGTTATATATACCACAGCTAAGAATTAAATGATTAGCCAATCTGTTAACACTCTTTAATATTTTAACGATTACCGATTATTTTACATTGTACGAAGCTAATAACTAATCCTCTTACATTATCTGTGCCTCCAGGATTAAACTTGTATTACATTTAGGAGTTTAATCGAGCAAGAGGCCAGCTGGAGCATTGCTGATGACTGAACCCGTAATCTTCTCTTCAGGCTCTAATTTTTATTTCTAACAGCAGCGTGTTCTTGGAGTGGCTCCGTATCTGTAAACGGACAATGTTTTAAATACTTTGACAAAATAAAATCATTGCAGCAAGCTCAGGTAATTGCAATGTTACTTATAACTTTATAAATAGTATAGTATAGTTTAAACATGAGTTTAAAATGTGTTTTATTTCTCATTAAATATTTTTAAAAAAATGTTTTTTAATCGTTTCTTTGTTAATGTTTAAAGAAAACTTAATATGAACGTACATGTGGAAGAAAATCAGTAGCCCAGAACGTAGTGCTTTTAATGTGTTTCCCCGGTAAATCCCATCAGCTACCGATACAGTTTTCTGATAATGATAAACTAAAAATAAGATAGAAATTCTTAAAATGATAAAATTGCAATCTTGAATTTGTTTAAGTCAAAAACCACACATAATTCTTCTTTTTAAATCCCTTATATTAACTTCGCGGCCGTCTCTGTCGTCATCTCTCTCTGTCGTGATCTCTGTCTTGGGCGGGCGGAAAAACAAAAGATAAAAATGACCCACTTCCCGTAATCTGATCAAGCTGAAATTTTGCACACGGACTCGTGTCACCTCGCAATACATCGTATCAAAATTTCAGATCGATCGAAAGTACCGTAATTAAATTAATGCATTTTTGTTTATCCTTATATGAGGTATGTAATTCAAATTCACTGTTTGTTATTGATTTTTTCCCACGTGAATGTTTGAGTTGACGCGACCAATTGAAGTACCGCGTGCTTTTGTTTACATTTTACGTGTCATGCTGAGCTCAGTCCCCCCCCCCTAGGGTTATGAAGCAAAGTTGAGTTAAGAGTTTGAAAATACTGTTAGTTATGTCTCATATAAAAGGGATTTATAGTCAAAAACTTTGTTTTTACGGGTTTGTTTTATTATTTCGCGCGATCGTTTAAACTTGTTAAAAAGAGTGAAATGCTAAACGGCAATACGTTTTTGATTCATTAATCTTCAAAACCTAGAATTTAAATGAGATTCGGGTAAGGCATTCTGTTTACTTATCACAAAATACAATCACTACTGACAAAAAGAAACATGAACCAAGAACACATATAACAAAAATGAAATTAGAAATACTATTTGTTGATATACATATATATAGATATATATATATATATAAACTCTTGACAAATACCCACGCAAGCAAAGAAGAAATCGTTTACATCATTTACGATGATTAAGTTGTGTACCTTTATTTAAATGTGTTAACCGTTGTTAGATGTTTGTTCGTGAATTTAACTTGTGAGCTATGAAATTTAGTTTTAAGACAAGTGATCCCTCTTCTGTTTCTTGGACCTGATGAAAAATTAACAAACTAATGCGCTAAGTTGCACAACATCCATTTCACGTGAAAAATGTTTCACTCCATTAACACAGATCTTATTTTATCCTCATTTTATCCTTACTTCGCGCGCATTCTAAAATGCTACATGCTGTCGGTCAGACATCTTTCTAGGGCATTCTACGCCATTCAGCCACGCAGCTAAAAGGGACTATTGGTTTACACTGTAAAAATTAAATTCCAGCGATTTGTCATTAGCTTCACACACAGTGAGAACACTCCAAAAAAGTAGCGAAACATTATAATTTATATTTGTCTAAGTGTTATACTAATCTGGTCTGGTGGGAATATTCTGGCCTGGTGGGAATATTCCGGTCTGGTGGGAATATTCCGGTCTGGTGGGAATATTCTGGTCTGGTGGGAATATTCTGGTCTGGTGGGAATATTCTGGTCTGGTGGGAATATTCTGGTCTGGTGGGAATATTCTGGTCTGGTTGGAATATTCTATTCTGGTGGGAATATTCTGGTCTGGTGGGAATATTCTGGTCTGTTGGGAATATTCTGGTCTGGTGGGAATATTCTGGTCTGGTGGGAATATTCTGGTCTGGTGGGAATATTCTGGTCTGGATGGAATATTCTGGTCTGGTGGGAATATTCTGGTCTGGTGGGAATATTCTGGTCTGGTGGGAATATTCTGGTCTGATGGGAATATTCTGGACTGGTGAGGATATTCTGGTTTGGTGGGAATATTCTGGTCTGGTGCGAATATTCTGGTCTGGTGGGAATATTCTGGTCTATGGGAATATTCTGGTGGGAATATTCTGGTCTGGTGGGAATATTCTGGTCTGGTGGGAATATTCTGGTCTGGTGGGAATATTCTGGTCTGGTTGGAATATTCTGGTCTGGTGAAAATATTCTGTTCTGGTGGGAAATATTCTGGTCAGGTGGGAATATATCACAATCATGAATTCGCATAGAATGATGCCTTTTTGTTAGTGTATATACTTTTTGCCATCATCAAATCAGGGACCTAACTTACAACGAACACAATAAAGTATGACTGCAGTCGATCGTTTCCAAAATAAACTGGACTTTTTCTTAACAAAGAGTTTCCAACGCAAATATGTCGAACCGAGAACGTTTTCTGATAATGACGTATCGGTATTTAAGTTAGAAATGCTTACAATTATAAAATTAAAAGCTTGAATTTGTTTAAGTCAAAAATGGCTCATAATTATTTTTCTTTCTATTTGACAAAAGCATTTTGCGCGATCGTTAAAATATGTTACAAAAAGTGAAATGCAAACGGCAATACGTGTTTTACTCATTTATCTTCCAAAAACAGAATTGAAATGCGATGTGGGTAAGGCATTCTGTTTACTGGTAACAAAGTACAATCAGTAGTGAACTCATATGTCGAAAAAATAAATTCGAAAAATTAGATTTTTAAAAAATAAATACATATCTATATGTATATAAATGAAAGAATGTTTGTATCTATGTATGTATGTATGTGTTTTTTGCATGTCCTTTATAGCTGACTAAACCATTGATCCGATTTCCATGACATTTTTGGAGACTTTTGAGTACGCTCCCTGGGATTGTAACTTGCAATTTTTGTTTTCAAAACGTAACACTCATGGGCCTGCCGGGGTCCATAAGGGGATTTTTTTCTTATACGAGCTCTATCAAATTTAGTTTAAGTGTTAGCTACAGGGTAAATTGATGGATATTAACAAAACTTTGTATATAACAACTTGATTGCAAATATTGAATTACTATAGGGCACTTATTTCCTAATGGCCATTTCTTTGGGCTGTGGGCCCAAAATTTCTTTTTTAATAAAAGTTTAAGATTTTATTCCCAAATCAATTATTAACGAACTTGAGAAATGTATATAAATATATCTCTTATCAACACAAATGAAATGACCTCGTTGCTTAAACTTGATATCTTGCACTAAATGGGACCTGGGACCCTTAATATCGTGTTCTTTTGTGCTTAAATGTGCTATATAAAAATACTTTTTGCGTCAGCTACTGAGTAAATTGAATGTATCTTAACCAAAACTTGTATACAAAAACTTAGTAACCTATTTTCAAATACTAAAGGACACTGAACTTCTAATGTCCATTTCTTCGGGGCTGAGGGCCCTAAATGTCTTTTTTGTTTAGTATTTCCCATTCTATTTTTACGATCTTGAGAAATATATCCATGATAAAAATGAATTAAAAAGAAAAGGTTTTCAAAATCTACATCTTGGACCAAATGGGCCGCAGGCCTTTTATTTTCGTTTTTTCTATATTAGCTATATAAAAATTAGTTGGATTTTGACCAAATTTGGCATATACATACTTAAGAGGCTATATTAAAATACAATAGTGCACCGAATTCCTAATGTCCATTCCCTCGGGGCTGGGGGGCCCAAAAAATCTTTTTTCACTAAACATTTAATATTGTATTCCCCATTAAATTTTGCACGATATTGAGAAATATAGTTAAATATATTTGTTATGAAATCGATTGAAATGAACAGATTTTTGAAATGTCATATGCAAACTGATGAGGCCCTTGGACCCTTTGTGTAATTTCTTTGTTTATCTATATGTATAAGAAATGAAAATATGTATAAATGTATGTTTGTCCTGTATGAGCTTACTACACCATTCACCAGATCTCTATGAAACTTTAGAAGATTGTTTAGTACGTTCTCAAGATGGCACCTGTAAAAAAAAACGTTTTAAAAAATTAACTCTCATGGGGGCCGTCCTTAAATGAGCAATATTATATAATTATTTTAAGTGTTAGCTACTGTGAAAATGGATGGATCATGACCGAACATTGTTTATAAAAACTTGGCAGGCCATATTAAATATGATAGGCACCAAACTCCTAATGACCTTCCTTTTGGGGCCGGGTGGGCCCTACTGATATGGTTTGACGCCCGAAATGTTGCAATCATCAATATATATAATTCCCGTCGTCTGTATGTATGTATGTGTGTATGTATGTATGTAGTATGGAATGTAATGTATTATATGACGTCATTGTTTGATCTATTATTTAATATAAGGTGTGCATCAAAAGGTGTGCAAATTAAAGATGCACTGTAAAAAATAGTATATGACGTCATTGTTTTACATCATATTTTAATGTTGGAAAAGGGAACAATGTAAAAAGAGGATTTGATGGTGGTTAATTATAAAATCAAAAAAAATTATATATTAATTATTATATTATAATATACTTTGTGTACATTTTAGAAAATTTAATATTGCGTATTTATCAGCATGACAAGTTAGTTGGGCCTTTGAAAAAGGTGGGCGCCGTAGGGCGCCCTAAAAAATTTGTATTTTTTTCAAAATATATAGATTTCAGCTGAAAACTTCCGTCATTTTTGACGGGCAATACACTAGTCTTTAAATAAGTTACGTTAATGTTACTTGATTAATGGATGTATCTTGACCAAACTTGATACATAAATACGTGATGGTCCATAACAAATTCTTATGGGACATTGAACTTCTAATGTCCATTCATTTTTTTCCCAGGACAATTAGATATATATAGGACGTGAGGGCCTCTTATGTTTTTAGTGATATAAGCATTAGAGCTATTATTTCATTCAACTGATTTGCATTATATGTTGGTATTTTTTTGAGTTCAATGGCAATAAACAAATTAAATTATCGCTAATTTTGTTGTGCCGGGACCGTACTATGTTTTTTTTAAAAATAAATATATCAAGCCTACAAAAATACCCACCATTCAAGATATATTAAGAAATTGTTTAATCTCATTAAAATTATCAAGCTGTGTACCTTTATTTAAATGTATTTCGAATTTTGTGGGTGAATTTAACGTGTAGGTTATTTATTGCTAAGCTCCCTCTAGTGTTCGTTGGTCATTGTGCAATATAACAAACTAAGGCACTAATTTGCACATCATCCATTTCATGTGAAAATGTTACACCCCGACAATACAGATTTTATGTTATCCTCATCAATATTTACTTCGCAGGTATTCTAAACTGCTGCATGGTGTTGGTCTGATATCTGATTGGCCATACAGCCGCGCAGCTCGAAGGTAATACTGACTGAGACTGTACACGTGAAATTCAAACGATTTATTGATTAGTTTCACACACGGTGAGAACACAACAAGAAAGTAAGGAACGATTATAATTTTATTTGCATAAATGGTATAGTAATATGGGCTGGTGTTTGTATTAACTATGTGTATTCAGGTCTGATGGGGTATTTTTCCCCGCGGTGTATAGTTTTATCCAGTCTCAGAAACCACGCGTATAATCTGGACATGGGTCAATCTGGTCTGTTATAATAGATAGCGTTGGGAGAAAAAAGCATTAATTAAATTTTAAAATTAAACAAACCTTAAATAAAAAGTTGTTACTATAAATCCCTTACATATGAGATATAACTAAAAATATTAATTCTGTTTAATATAATTAAGCATCGCGCCGCGACAAACTATCATAAACATCTACATATCGGGAAAATATTATAAAAATATTTTCCTAATAGTTCGCACCGCGCGACATATGTTCAATATAATATGCACCTCGTGACAGAATAGCATAAACAATTACATGCCACATAGAGATACATTGAGATAAACTAGACATTCATTAATTTAATTATTTACATTCGATCGATCTGAAATGTGTATAGAATGCATTGTAAGGTGACAAAAGTCTATGTGCAAAATTTCAGCTCGATACAACCATGGGAAGTGGGTCATTTTTTCCGCGGGACGATGACAGACAGAGAGACAGACAGACAGTCAAGACGGCGAAGTTAATAAAAGGGATTTAAAAAAATATTTAAAAATATTATAACATTTTTAAAAATTAAAAAAATCGAAATTTCCTAATAAAAGCACACCCACAATTTAAGGTGTAAATAACATGTTTTCCTTAAAGCCTCCTCTTTTTCCAACATGATTCCATACTCATATACAAAACAGACCGACAGACACACAAACACAACACCTACAAATACAAGTATGTTAGCTTGTATGTGTGTATTGATGTATCTATTTATGTATGTATGTATTATGTATGTATGTATGTATTCATATATTTATGGATTTATGTATGTATGTATGCATTTGTGCATTTTTGTATGTATGTGTGTATGAATTTATATATGTATGTATGTTTGTATGAAAGTATGTATGTGAGTATGTTTATGTATGTATGTATGGATGGATATATGAATTTATGTTTTTATGTTTGTATTAACTATGTGTATTAGTATGTTTATGTTTTTGTATGTATGTGTAATTGTATTATTATAATTAAAAAACAAACAGTATTTCCTAACATTATTTATTTTAAAATTATCTAACAGTATGAAAATATTTTTTAACAATATTTGTGTACCGAAAATTAAGTTGCATTTGATAATCCGATATAATAAAAGGCTATGTTCTGTTCGGTCATCGATAAAACTGTAGGTATTTGTATATATATTAAACTAAGTATTTAAATTTCATACTTTGCTGAAAGTGAAAAGTATAATATATTAAAATTAGGGCTGCGGGGATTAACGATCATTTTCTCTTCTAATCGTTAACAATTTTTATCGATTTAATTATTTTTAACGATAAATGGAACCATCACTTTTTACAAATTATTCGAAGTCAAAAAGTAAAAAAAATAAAAATAAAAAATAGCGACCGATAAATAATAAAAACTTTCCTGACGATTACACGATCATTTTGGTTTTGAACTATTTACTTACAGGAATGTTCAAAATGTTAATAAAGTTTGTCTACCATGGTTCTAACAATTCGTCTACTTATCAAACCAAATACAAAGTGTATTAACCTAATGGCATTAATGGAGTCTGTCTCAGAGAGAGAAAATGTAGACAACTCTTATGATGAATTACTGATTTACAAAATGAAATGGAGATGAAAGTTCCTGAATCAACTAACCCTCTACAATGGTGGAAACTTAATGAACACCGATATCCGATAATTTTATTCATTGCCAAGACCATTTTGCGCATAACATGTGAAAGAATGATTGTTCAGCTCGGCTGGTTATAATTTCATTTAGACCCACTCATCACTTGAACCAAAAAATGTCAACACACTTTTTTTTTGCGTAGTTGGTTAAAAGATGAACACTTATAAAGGAGACATTCCAGTGTTATTTAGATTTTCAACAATAACGATTAATAAGTGTTACTTATGACATCATACATTTTCATTATTGGCTTTAATCGATTTTTTAAAAAAGTTAACGATTAAATTGAAATTATTCGTTAACAACCCTTAAAAAAAGACACATCATAGTGGTTTGCCATGGATTTCACCACAAGAAATGTGATTGTTCTAAAATACCTCTATATTCAAGATGTCTTTTTTTCTTTGTTGAATTAAAGATGACATAAAGGAGACATTCTAGTGTTATTTAGATTTTTCAACAAGAATGTTTAATATGTGTAACTTATGACAACATACATTTTAATTATTGACTTTAATCGAAATTAACGATTAATTAATCGTTAATTTTTCAAAAGATAACAATTAAATATCAATTAATAATTAACATCCCTAATATATATATCTAATATATAAAGCTCAGTTGGTGTTTGTATGTTTGTATGTTTGTATGTTTGTATGTTTGTATGTTTGTATGTTTCACTTTTCGACTTTCTGTTAGACAATCACGGAAAAACCAAATGACTGACGGGGACCAAATTTGGCAGGACGGTTCCTATACACTGAAGGTGGTTTTAAGTTACTTTTTGTAATTGTCCCTTTTGCCCGAATTCCGTAAATTAAATAATCAGAAAATGCATAGACAAAGAAGAAAAAAATTTAACCTCATTTCTGTATTGAATAAATTTACGCGGACGTTGAAATGCCGTTTAAAGCGAGTTACTTTTGGTGACGCTTTTTTCCCCAATACTTTATTTTCAGCGGTGCGCATTCAAAAAATATTATAATATCTAATTGCGGTGCGCACATTTTCGTGTACGCTTCATAATTTGAGCTGTGTAGTACAAAGAATTGTCATTTTCTTTACTGTTACTTTCTATATATTAGATAGACACGTAAACATATTTAATTACAACTGCCACACGATGCATTAGATTTAATTGTTTACACGTTTAAATTTAATTGCGAATTTGTTTTAATTATTTTCTGTTCCATAACTCGACATTTAATAAAAACCTATTAATGTAATAATTGTGTCAGTATTTTTTTCAAGGCTTAATTTTTAGTGGTGCGCGTTCTAAAATCTTTTATCGCCTGATTACTGTGCGCACATTATCGTATACGCATTTTAAATTTAGCTGTGTCCTATTAATATAACATTTATATTTTGTTTGTCTTTTACATAAGCTATTGTCTTTTTACATAACCTATACACTTATACTATTTAAACTTAGGCTACCGGACCTATTAACATACATAGATTAAACTAAATAAAGTGATCCTGAAAACGCTTAATTATTTTGTATTGCGAAAATAATATGTTATGTTCATTCCTTTGATGATGGATTAACATAGGCAATTTTTAAAATCAATTATTGTCATGGTTTCACATGCGTTTTTAACATAAAATTGATTTTTTTTTGTTTTTTTTTAAATTAGGAATATAGCCTAATTTCTGTATTTATCTTTATCATCTTTATCTCATAGACGCTGTTGCAAATATTGTATTAATTACAATTGTGTTACGATGCAGTGTCGTAAATATATCGGAGCTTTTTTTAGTGACGACAGTGGCAGAGATCTTTTGGAAAAATATCAACAAAGCAGTGGCCTTTTTTTAATGGATACAAACAAACAAACATAAAATTATCAACTGAGCTTTATATATTAGATATGCGTTTAAATTATTTTACTTCAATTATTTTCACGATGCATTGTATGAATATTTACATGCAATTAATAAAATTGGGATTATTAAAAATTTAATTCTTAACTCGACATTTAATTAAAAACCATAGATGTAGCGAGTTTATTTTATGTTGAAAGTAATGGCCTATGTCAAATAAACTTACCCTTTAAAACTGTTTACTTAAGCTTTATATACACTATACATTATACACTTTCGATACCAAATTTATTAACAAAAATTGACTAAATTTAATGAAGTGATCCTGAAAACGCTTAATTAATATGAATTGCAAATTGAATATGTTTTTATGTTCATTCTTTTGTATTCAGAATAGCATAGGCCATTTCTAAAATTGCCTTTTAATCATTTTTAAGATGCACTTATGAACAGACGGTTGCATCTTTTTTTCATTTTTATTTTATTTTACAGATATAAAATCTGGTGTGTGTGTGTGTGTGCATTGAATATAATTTACAAAATATGATGCCATATCCGAAATAGGGAAAAAAAATTCATTTTTGAAATTATACACATTGCTTATAAACCGTAAATATAAATAGTAAAATATAGAGACATAAAAAATGTTAAATATTATTTCCATGTTAAAACACTTGTGAATACGTCAAAAGGAGGAGTTATTTTGGTCCAGTACATTTACTTTATAACAAGACTTTATTTTATGCGGCCAACTTTCTATATTGTCTAAATATGGTGTGCACATTTTTTTGATATCATTTTAATACGACCGTTTTAAAGTAAAAAAAAATTTTAGAAAGTACATTTATGATTTTGTTTATTTGCGCTATGAGTCACTTAGCTTTTTCCTTTTAAAGGGACAGTGCCACATGTTCTTTATCTCATAGACGTGGTTACAAATATCATATAACTTACAATTGTGATACGATGCAGTTTCGTAATTATATATTAAATTTTTGAGTGACGTGGGTGGTAGAGCTCTTTCGGAAAACCTATAAGTTATGTTAAATTTGTACAAGTGGGAATGAAATTGTAAATTTAGTTATTATGGTCGCCAAGAATCATTATTTAATAAAGCATATCTTTTAAATAGTAAGGTAATGTTAAAAGGCACTGCATTAAGTGAAAACAACTCACGCGGTAAAATGGCATATATCTGTTTCTCATAAGATTTTAACTAAATAGATGATTCTGAAATTTAACTTTGCAAATAAAATTTTTAATAACCAGCAACTATTACTTGGATAAAGGGTCAGCACACTCCCGCTACAGAGTGCGGGTATTTTTCTAGTATATATATGTATATATATATATATATATATATATATATATATATATATATATATATATATAAATAAACATTTTTGAATAATCTTTATTGTGCCATTATAATAAAAAGGCCATGAACTACAAATTCTAATAGAAGTATATAGAATGAAGCAATCAGTAAACAATTCTATTTTTTATACAACAATACTCCATCCTAGGAAGCAAACCACATCTTTGAGCTTTGTTACTGTGACTTGTGCCAAATTTCTTTTGTATTTGCATTAATTTAACAATTAAAATGCAATTCCTAACACTATCAATAACTTTTTCTCAGAGGCGTCACCAAGGGGGTGCGAATGATGTTGACCGCATCGAGGTTAAATTCTGAATTTCCGGTTATTTGGCACTTACAGACTAGGGGGAAGTCTTTGGGGTGAGTCGTGAGGGGGTGACGTCATCAGCTACGGCACTGGATGACACAAACATGGTGACGGCACTCTTTTGTCTGCAATTGAACATTTTCAGGCAAAATTGCACAAATAAGTTAAGTATAAATAAATAAAGAAAAAAGTATCAACTATTATTAGAAATGAAAAATTTTAAGGCATATTCCTACCCTCAATTTATACCTTTGTCTGGAAAAAGATTATTTAGATCAAGATTAATAATCTAGAAAACATATTAATCCCTCTAAATAAGCAACCTACACACGAATTATTTATATTAATATTTTTTTATAGAAATTTTTCATTAATAACAGTCGACATTAGTTGAGACAGCAGATGAAACATTTGTAGGCGTTGTAAAAGTTTCCAGGACATATTGCTAATGAAATGTTTAGCTTATGTTTCTTATATTGTAAGTGCAATTTTTTTTTATCCCTATGTCTAAGGATGTATTAGATCGGTACTTCTCAAAGTGGTGGCCAGCAGACCGTTGTCGGTCCGTCGACCATCCGCTGCCGGTCCGCAGGTTACCAAGAAAGGACAGAAAAATATACTTATTATCCTTCGTTGGCAAAAATTAGTACTAACGCTATAGAATATGTTGATTTTTCGGCAATAAAGACATAAAATGAAACAAATAAAATAACATAAATAACATTTCGCTACCACGACAGTACAGGAAAAATAGTTCACCGGTCCCTGATGCAATGGAAAAATTCCTACCGATTCACCATACTAAAAAATTTAAGAAGCACCGTATTAGAATATCTTTGTGTTGAATTTAAAATATATAATATATATATATATATATATATATATATATATATATATATATATATATATATATATATATATAGGGGCCGTCCATAAATGACGTCACGCAATGTTGGCCGATTTTGCCACCCTCCCCCCTCGTCACGCGTCGTCACAAAAGCTTAGACCCCCCCCTCCTAAAAATACGTCACAAATCTTTGACCCCAAAAGTTATTTTCTATTTGAAAATAAGTATGTTTCAATCACTTTTATTGTCATTTAAGTATTTATTATTTATTTAGTGAAGATCTACATTGTAATATCGTAACCCGTGTGAAGCATTTTTTTTAAACGTTTAACCTGCCTTCAGAAAACGAACTGTGTTAACATCCTTAGATTATATTTTATTTTAATGCATACAAATTAAACATTGACTATTAATCATAACGGTTAACATCTTTGTTTAGAAAAAAAATATTTAAAAATAACATTTTTAAAATGTATTTTAAAAAAATCCCTCAATTGACTGACGGGCAACCCGTAACAAAGAGGTCGGCAAACAGACGTTAATATCCTCATCTGGGGTCAAAAAGAGAATTCTTGGGGGTAATGCAGACTCATTTGGGACATATAACATCCACTACAATCCACTAGATATATTAAAATACGTCATGTGTACGTGTACGCTAGGAACATATGCACATTATTGAACCGGTTCCTTCCAGAAAATGCATTATTTTAAAAAATTTGACAACTATGTTGATTTCTAGCCTACTTACTATACGAAGACACCTAAATTTACCCTACTTTCATTTATATTGACACGAGTGACAATAATCTTAATCCACATGACTAGTCTGTATCACTGAATAACGTATCCTTTTTGTGATATTTAAAATTAATGCCTTAAAAAATGAGCTAAGAAGAAAAGTTGTTTTGTGCTCCTCGCGAATTGCGATGTTAAGAATTTGATACATTCAATCAATAAAGTTAATGAATACTTGACATATTTTTAATGGGCTTATGTACCATTATATCTATAACAGTGCTTCTCAAACTTTTTAGTATGGTGGACCGGCAATAATTTTTTCCATTGCACCAGGGACTGGTGCACTATTTTCCCTGCACTGAGACTTTCTTTCTGTCAATTATTTTGAGAACATCTGCGGACCGGCAGCGGATGGCCCATGGACCGGCACCGGTCCACGGACCATCACGTTCAGAAGCACTGAGCATGAAGACTAGAATGGCCAGGGGCGTTTGACCAAAAACCAATAGAACAATTATATGAAACTTAAAACGTTTTTAATTCTATCAAATATATTCCCTCCCCCTCCCCTTTTAAAGAAAAATGATATTCCGTGTCGTTTTGACTTAAAATATCTACACTTAATCCTATTCTGATCATTTTTAGACACTTGTAATGCTTGTAAATCTCACCAGTAGCATTTAGGGGGGGGGGTGGGGCTAACGACGCTCCCCCAAATCCCCGAGTCATGTAAGCAGGACCTAGAGTCGGGGGGGTTGGGGGGGGGTAACGCACACATAAACTTGTATATTTTGGGGTAACGGGCAAAAAAAAATCGACTCCTGCAATGAGAGAACCAAACGGAGCTGCGGTTACATCACGAATGCTTTGATGTCAACATCAAACGACGCAGTGTAACAATTTCATACGTTATCTTGTGGATTCTGAAACTTTAGGATTATAATTAGATTTAATTTTCGTGTCTTGATAGCTTACGCCAACCAGCGTCTGATGGTCTACCCACCGGCACATAGAGAAGCACTGATTAAAAAAGTCATTAAATAAATTGAAAGCTACCAAATATTTCAGTGGAAGTTTTATTTAAAGTTACCCTCTTGATAGACGTCACATTTCTTCAACCCCCTCCCTCCCCCTCTTCACGCATCGTCACAAAAGTGTGACGCCCCCTCCCGCTAGGTGCATGACGTCATTTATAGACGGCCCCATATATATATATATATATATATTATATATATATAATATACTATGGGCAAGGACCCGGCTTCCCCCGGGTTTAAAATAAGCTTTTCTGTAGAAGCGTACAGTACTGTTTATTTGCATGAAATAAAGGGTACATTTTACTTAAAGCAATGTGATAGACAACATTTTTGGCAGTTGCATTTGGAGTGTGTACAAAAAGATTTTCCTCTTTGCCTATTCTGGAGCAGGCCACATACAACTGTCCATGAGAAAAGCATGGTGTCTGCAAGTCTATACCAGCAATTCCAAGAGACTGAGTGATAATTTATATAATTGTTTTACCTGTTACCAGCGCCAAATGATACTTAACAACCACCGAAAGTTTCATGCTTCTACCTACATGGACCCCAGTATCTTATATATATTGAACGAAACCTGTTTAAGAACTTTTCCCATGTAATTTTGTGTATGTGTACCAAATTTCACGTTATTTTGGTTGTATGGATCTTGATTTATTAGGGAACAGACAAACACACAACAAATGCGTCTTATATGTATAACATTTGGGCCCCCCAGCCCCCAAGTTAGTGTTTTTTTTTCGACTGCTACCATCGTGCTTGGGTACTCAACAACTTTCCAAAGTTTATGTTTGTACCTACAAAGAAAGATGAGGAATTAGTGTTGATTCAGTTTTATATAACCCATATAAGGAAAAAAACAATTTTAGGCCCGCGGCCACCCATGAGTCAAATTTTTAAAATTATTTTCGCCAATTATTGTCATAAGAGTGTATTCAGCAAGTTCCCAAAGTTTCATGCTTCTATCTTCACGGGAAGTTGAAGAAATTAGTGTTGAGTCAGTTTTAAATATAAGAAAAAAAACTACATTAGGGCCCCCCCCCGCCCCCCGTAAGTGATAAATTATATAATTTTTTACCTGTTACCATCGCCAAATGATACTTAACAACCACCCAATGTTTCATGCTTCTACCTACACGGGAAATAGGATAATTTTTATATTTTTATTTTTAATAGAGCTCATGTAAGGAAAAAACTACATATTGGGTCCCTGGCCCCCAGCATCTTATGTATATATGGAACGAAACCTGTTTAACAACCTTTCCCATGTCATTGTGTGTATGTGTACCAAATTTCACGTTATTTGGTTGTCTGGATCTTGAATTATTAGAGGACAGTCTAACACACAACAAATGCGTCTTATATGTATAACATTTGGGCCCCCAGCCCCCCAGCTAGTGATATTTTTTTTCGACTGCTACCATCGTGCTTGGGTACTCAACAGCTTTCCAAAGTTGATGTTTCTACCTACAAAGAAAGATGAGGAATTAGTGTTGATTCGGTTTTATATAGCCCATATTAGAAAAAAAACGATAATTGTCGAAATATAATTTTACCTACACGGGATATATGATAATTTTATATTTTTATGTTTTATAGAGCTCATATAATGAAAAACTACATTTTGTCCCCCGGGCCCCAGCATCTTATATATATGGAACGAAACCTGTTTAATAAACTTTCCGGTATAATTTTTTGTACGTGTACCAAATTTCACGTTATTTTGTTGTCTGGATCTTGGGTTTATAGAGGACATCCAGACGACAGACATCAAATTTGGGCCCCGGCCCCCCAGCTAGTGATAATTTTTTTTTCGACTGCTACCATCGTGCGAGGGTACTCAACAACTTTCCAAAGTTGATGTTTCTACCTACAAAGAAAGATGACGAATTAGTCTTGATTCAGTTTTATATAGCACATATAAGAAAAAAAACTGTTGTGGCCCCCGGCCACCCATGAGTGAAATTTTAAAATTATTTTTCGACAATTATCGTCATAAGAGTGTATTCAGCAAGTTCCTATAGTTTCATGCTTCTGCCTTCACGGGAAATTGAAGAATTAGTTTTGAGTCAGTTTAAAATATAAGAGTAAAAACTACAATAGGGCCCCTGGCCCCCAGTAAGTGATAATTTATATAATGTTTTACCTGTTAACAACGCCAAATGATAATTAACAACAACCGAAAGTTTTATGCTTCTACCTACACGGGAAATATGATAATTTTTATTTTTATTTTTTGTAGAGCTCATATAATGAAAAACTACATTTTGGGCCCCCGGCCCCCAGTATCCTATATATATGGAACGAAACCCGTTTAATAACCTTTCCGGTATAATTTTGTGTACATGTACCAACTTTCACGTTATTTGGTTGTCTGTATCTTGCGTTAATAGGGAACATCCAGACGGACAGACAGACGACAGACAACAAATGCGTCTTATATGTATAGATTCTAGGGCTGTTATCGATTAATTTAAATTTAATCGTTAACTTTTGAAAAATTATCGATTAATTAATTTCGATTAAAACAAAAATAGAAATTTATGACGTCATTAAACTGAACATTTCTCACGGACATTGAAAATTAGAATATTTTGAACTAAATTTCATGACAATGTGTTGATACTTGATTTGTGCTGAAGGTGGTAAGTCAGCGATTTATTTGATGCTTTAAAAGAGAATTGTTTATGGCAGTGGACACAGTAAACGTTTTCAACATCTTCGACTTTGCCATCCGCAGTTAGCTTAAAAACAACATATTTGCTCAACTTTCTAGTTATATGTTTAATTTTAACTGCGCTGATGCTGTCAGCAGTGCCTTCTTAACGCATTGGCCCGTTGGGCATTTGCCCGGGGCTCCGAGCATATGGACCCCATGGGAATATTTTTATGTATATATATTATGTATATTCCTTTTTTATTCCTGCGGGGGAAGGGCCCAACACTATTTCTTTGCCCGGGGGCCAAAAATGGTGTAAAGACGGCTCTGACTGTCGGCCATTTTTTAGTTGACGTCTGTCGGTCAACATAGATTAATAAAACACATTTTGATATTACGCGTGAGATGTTTGTACGTAAAAAAATATATATAAATTATTATTAATTATTAATAATTTATTATTTATTACTAAAATGTTTAAACAATATTATAAATATTTTCTTAAATTTTAAAATGAATTTTTGTCGATTAAAATTATTTTAATCGATATTTAATCGATACAATTTTTAACGATTAATCAAGAAATTAATCGATAATTTAAGCAGCCCTAATATATATATATATATGCATCATGCCTATCATAATTTACGTTTTGTTCTTCTATCCTGTACTGCAGTGCTATTCAATGTGGTAGGCATCGGACCAGTGCCATCAGCTGTCTGTCCGCCGAACTTATCAAGAAAGAAAAGAAACAAATCTGTTTAATCCGCAATTTTGAACTAGGCACTCTAACCCTATTGAATATGTCAATATTCGGCACTGTAAATTAAATATTGATTACGTTTTCGAAAAATATATAAATAGTGGGATTTATTTTCTCTATTAACTATAGTTTTGTCTAAGGTTGTTAACACTGTGGTTTTTGTGGACCGGTTAACCGTTCATTAAATACCAGTTAACCATCCGGACTTTACTATCCCATACGTTTGAGAACCAAGTGAATATATGAAATGTTCACAACTTGCTGTCCGTCAAAGCGCATGTGATGTTTTGATGAGGTTTTTTAGTATGTTGATATCCCGTTGTGTTTGTGTGTGCGTGTGGGGTGTGAGTGTGTGTTGATGTGTGAGTGTGTGTTGATGTGTGAGTGTGTGTTGATGTGTGATTGTGTGTTGGTGTGTGCGTGTGGTGTGTGAGTGTGTGTTGGTATGTGAGTGTGTGTTGGTGTTTGATTGTATGTTGGTGTGTGAGTGTGTGTTTTTGTGTGTTGGTGTGTGAGTGTGTGTGTTGGTGTGTGATTGTGTGTGTTGGTGTGTGAGTTTGTGTGTGAGTTTGTGTGTGAGTGTGTGTGAGTGTGTGTGAGTGTGTGTGGTGTGTGAGTGTGTGTTTTTGTGGGGTTTGAGTGTGTGTTGGTGTGTGTGTGTTGTGAACTGAATGTGAGGAGATCGGTTATTCTTATGTCCATAAAGACTGTGAGTTTTTATCTTTTTTTAACCATTGACATTCGTTTGAAAACTTTCTTCTTGACGCTGTATAAGTTAGTTATAAAAAAAACTAATACTAAGAATAGCATTTAGCTTGAAAATACATGAAACCACATTAATAACAAATAAAATGTATATTTGTAGGTATTTAAGGATTATTACTGTAATAAAGAATTGAACATTTAAAAAAAAATAACAAACTTCAAATGCTATTAGTATAAACGAGCGTATAACGCCATGACAATACTAAACCTAAATTAATCAAATCACTACTTAATGTTTCACTGAATTTTATTTAAACAAATGTATCAATAGATAAATACGCTGGGTCTCCATTAGTTATATGCATAAAATGATTGATTGATGCGTCCCACCTCAAAAATCTACTATTACAAAATGACCTACGGTCCAAAACAATAGCACAACCCTGTTATAGATTTATACAGTAAATGATAAAAGGTGAAGGCGTTAATTGAAAGACGGATCAAGTTTCTTTCCAATATCTTTAAAAATAATGCGTAAAATATTTTAAAATAGTACGAGGTTATATGGGTTTTCCTAAAGTAATAGTGATTGTTTTTAGGCAATTGCTTTCAAAGATTTGTAAACAGGAAACAATTTATTGAAAATAGTTTACTGAGCTTTCTAGGATTATATACAGGAGTGTTATGCACTTTGGTTACATTTAGGCTTTTTGGTGGATACATTTATCTTATAAATATTTACACTCAATTATCTGTGACTCACTGTGGCCTAAAGCTAAGGGACACCACTCTGCTTTATTTAAAATAATTGAAAATAGAGACTTAAAAATAATCATCATTTTGGTTTCCAGATTAACATTAACCAAACAACGCACGAATCTTTGACGTCAGCATTTGTGTTGTAAACATTGCTGACTGACTCGAAGAGTTATTTTTTGGTGCAGTAATTTGGTGCGCTGCTTTCTAAAATTAGTTTTAAAATCTTGTGGTGATTAGCACTGTAAAAAAAAATCATATAAACTAGAATTTTATCACCCGTCAAAAATGACGGAAATGTTTGAAATAAATACTCATCAGATCAAAAAATAACGTTATACAGAACTTTCATTTATTTTATTTAATTTTATTTGATTCATTTATTATCATATTGAACAATTTTATGCGGAACGTTCGAAAAGTGTTATTTTTGGTGCAGCACTATAAAACAAAATCGATCGCACCGCAAACTTACAGCATTACATCCATTCGCAGCGCCACCTAACAGCATTACATTACAACCATACAGACAACGGGATTATGTATATTGATATAAATGCTATTTATTGGTAACAATTTGATCGTTATTCACTTAGCTTTCCTTTGAACGTGTGTCGCAACATTGGTTTAAATGTTAAATATTTACAATGGTCAATAGACTGAACCGCGGCTTCTTTAAAGTAAAATTGTAATCTCAATGAGACATCTGTTCATAAACTTTAAACATGTACAGTTATTACATGCTTACGTGCAACTTTGTGAAGTTACGAACTCTTTGAGTTTCAAAATAGATTTACTTGTATTATGTTATTAAGAAAACATAAGTATAGGGCCATTTCTACTGTATTTTAGGCCTACCATTACCATGTTATATAGTGTCTATATAGACAAACGGCGGCTCGAGAACCACATATGAATCTCCAGTGTTGGCATTGCGTGTCGTAAGAAAATATTTTATTAATATGTTACACGGATTACTGGGAAATTTCCGAACTAGGTTTAATGACTCATTGTGATTTAATGCAGCTCTCTACATTTTTTAAATGCTAAATGGCTCTCATTTACTACGGGCAACTTTGTGAAGGTACGAACTCTTTGGGTGTCAAAATAGATTTAATTGGAATTATAATATATTATTAAGAAAACATAAGTATGGGGTTTTTACTTGTGTATGTTAGGCCTACCATTACT
>CALYLW010002456.1:0-48047 GCA_944989445.1 Ampullaceana balthica
CCCAGCAACCCTCGGATGACTAGAGTGGTCTTCGTCGAATCGACGGACGAACAACATTATTGTTTCGAGGAATTCCTCTATTTCCACATCTTGTAAAACATCGTCAGGTAGGGATGACGTTGTGAGGCCTACTTTAGCAGCCAAAGAGAGCTTCGTATAGTGATCTTTTATCCTAGAATGAAAAGCTATGTTCTTCATGGTTGGACAAATGTAACCCCTGACTCCAGCGGCCAGTTTTTTCATCCTGCATCCAAGCACACATCATATTTTGGACGTCCTGGTTAGCTCGTTTGACGCTCCCCTGGCTTTGTGAGTGGCGAGGCTTACCATGAACGATCTTCAAGGTGGACCAGAACTCCTTTAGGCTGCTTACCACATTGTTTGCAAACTCCCTGCCGTTATAGGGTTGTAGGATCGTTGGAGCACCAAGCAACGTAAATATGTCTTCGAGCTGGTATGCTACTTCTTGTGCCCTCTTTGTCTTCAGGGCCCTGAGAACCACGACTTGGTGGGATGATCTTGATACACCATTATAAACTGTATTCCCCATCAGGATGGGATTGAAAGTTGATGAAATAGACCAGACAACGAGAGTTGAATTAAGAAAAAAAAACATGGTCTTGACGACAATGCCTTTTTTGACGCCTTTTTGTTTTTTCTGGCAAGGTTCACAGAGATTAATATGATTAATATCATGACGGGTAACGTTCTTGTATTTGGGTGAAAGTTCTTCCAACATTCTGCCCCTCCTCCATGACCAATAGCAAAATGGGAATTATGCTGTACGTCAAATCTATCGGAGTCCACGACGTAAAACTGAATGGTACTCACACCTTCTTTAACAGGGTAGATCAACTTACTGTTATGTTCCATCATCATGAAATGTAAGTGTTTCGCCAGCCAATTCACCGCGTTCTTGCTTAGTGGTGGTATTAGCATTTTTCACATCGCCCTTTAATTTTTGGAACCTAGTTTCGGTTTTAAAAAACACATTATTAGCAGCATTGGCTCTTGCTTTAGATATCTCATCGTAGAACCGTCGTTGCATGTCAGCATGGAGTGATTCCTTGTCCTGGCACTACATTTCCTTCTGACATGGTCACACACCAATCCAAGGGGAAACGTTCCGGGAGAACGTCTTTTGAATCTCAGCCGGATAATATAAACTGACGTCGTGAGAAGAATTTTGGCAATATTGTCTGTGATGTTGAGCCTCGTACAATAACTTACAATAACTTTCAAAACTCACGTGCTTCGATCGCCATCATCAAACAACAACTCAGCCACCCCCGAAAACATCAGTGACAGGAAAAATGGCGTGGGAAGCCAGTTACATTCTTTGCCACACTCACTAGAATGTATGAAGTAGCAAGCATTTCATACATTGCCTAAAACCATCAGGCATTCTATACATTTCCCAGGCATTCTAAAGAATGCCGGATTTCACACATCGCCCTTAACATGTACAAGACTGAAAAACAACTGTAAATACGTTTTTTGGTTGTTTTTGGAAACAAGTAGGGTCGAGTCCATTGTCAAGCTGATACTCAATAAACTTGTAGCGTTTGAGTCGGAGAGCCTCCCTGGCAACCTCAGCAGACATATCTGGCTGTGGAAGCAAGTGTAGACAAGATGGAAACACACATTAACAAATATAATGTTTTCAAGTTTAAATTTTTTTTTAGCGCTAATCGATGACAATTAAAAATGAATGTCAAATTTATTCCATTATTTATTGATATCAAGAAAAAATAAACGTGATTTAGTTTTGCTAATATATAAATATTTGACTTTTTTATGTGCTCTATACTGAATATATGGCTTTGTTAGCTTCCCAAATATATGCTGCCTATTAAAGTTTTTTTTTAAATTTTAAGATTAACTTGCTTAAATTGAAGCGGTGATAATATAAAAATCTAAAAATATAATTTAGGGTTCAAACAACACCACTAGCAAATTACAAAGCTAGCAATTTAAAGCGACACTGAGAAAAATCATGAAGAGTTTGCTTTGCGGTATCCACTGCAGATTGAATTGAGAAAAAGCAAGCTTGCTGAGTTAAAGTCTGGAATGTGTCAGCATCAGGCACTACTTTATGCTTTTAGCAAGGAAGGTGTCACTTAAACTGAGCCAAGTTATGTCATCGCTTGGAATATTGCTCGTGCTAAACGACCTTATTCTGATGGGGACTTTATTAAGAAAAATATCGAAGAAGTAATTTCAATATTAGATCCAAATAATTCCAGACTTCGGCGACTGATAACACAAATTCCAATGTCACGCCATACCACTGAGAGACGTATTTCAGACATTAACGCTGATATTGAAGGGAAAATGAGGAACAATTTAAAGAACTATGTAGCATTCAATTTGGCTCTTGATAAATCAACAGATATTCAAGATAGGCCACAATTGGCGGTTTACGTTCATTATGTTTCATTAGACGTGGCTGTAAAAGAAGAGCTATTAAACTTGGTGGCACTGAAAGATACCACTCGTGGTATTGATGTAAAAACGCCCTTGATAAAATACTGATGGATGCTGGTGTATCACTAAATAGACTTGTGAGTGCCGCAACGGATGGAACACCTACAATGCTTGGTAAAAATGTAGGTCTGATGGGGCTTTTAACTAATGATCCAAAATATCCGGATATCCTTCCTGTACACTAAATCATTCACAGAGAAAATCTTGTAGCCAAATATTTTAAATTCGAAAGTGTAATGACGACGGTTCTACAAATTGTGAATTTCATTCGTTCAAGTGCAAAGAATCACCGACAGTTAAAAAAACTTTATTAGTGAGTTAGATCTAGAAGACAAACCAGATGACCTTTCATTTCACTGTGTTGTTAGGTGGTTATCTTCCAGCAATGTTTTAAACAGATTTGTAGACTTGCTTGAACGCATTACAGCTTTCCTTTCAGAAAAAGACAAGTCTTATCCACAGCTTGTAGATGAAGCTTGGATGGACGATGTTTCTAACCGACATAATGCAGCATCTACAAACTTTGAATCTTTTGTTGCAATGAAAGGATAAGCTGATTTCCGATCTTATACAGACTGTTTTTAGCTTTCAGAACAAAATACAGATTCTTCAAAGAGATATCCTGTCAAAGGAGTTTAAGCACTTTCCTCGTCTTCAGAATAGAGTTAGCTCATACTCTGAGGGTGAAATTTAACTAAAAAATCTTGGTGTCTACAAAGATAGGTTACAAGGATTACTGGAAGATTTCCAAGCCAGATTTATTGACTTTCGGAAACTAAAATCCTGTTCCGCTTTTTTCATAAATCCATTCATGATAGACGTAATCATAGATGGTTTCCAGCTTCCTATGAACATTGTTATGTAATCTTCTGCTGCTGAAATGGAGCTGTCAGGATTACAGGAAGATCAGGGTTTGGCAATGTTACACATATCACAATCTGTGATGGATTTCTGGAAGCTTGTGCCAGAAGTAAAATATCCTCAACTTAAGAGAGCTAGTTGACGACTTATATCCATTATCGGTACAACCTACTGCTGTGAATCTTTGTACTCCACAATGAAGTTCATAAAATCAAAGCATCGAGCAGTAACTAGTTATCAGCACCTGACAGAACTTCTTCGCACCACTACTAATAGCTACCAACCAGATTTGAAGAAACTTGCTAGTTCAAAGGCTTCTTACCATAATCATAACAATTAATGTTCACAGTGAGTCTTATGCAACGTGTTTTTATTCATACATTTTCATGTTTAAATGTTTGTTGAGTAACTATAACGCATATATTTCTTCAACATACAGATAAGATTAAAACAATTGAAATGTTCATGTTATTAAATTCAAATAAAAAATAATTTTGAAAAATGAATCACCAAAGAAATTTTTAATTGCGAGTGGGGACCAATGTTCTCTCTAAGATTCGCTGGTCCGTGAGCAAAGTAAAAACAACCTCGTGTGCAAAGTTGCACAACATACATTTTGTCTGCAATAGTTTACAAAATTTTGCTGTGCGATAATTATAAACTGCTGCGTGGCGTCGGTCAGATATCTGCGCAGCCACGCAGCTTAAAGAGAACATTGGTGGGGACGTGAGCGATAATGTCTCAATGCGGCTCTAAAAATGTTTGAATATTAATAAAATGGCTCTAACTTACTACAGATCTGGCCACCCCTGATATATATATATATATATATATATATAATATATATATATATATATATATATATATATATATATATATATATACTAGCGTACACCCGTCAAAAATGACGGAAGTTTTCAGCTGAAATCTATTTATTTTATAAAAAATGCACTTTTTTTAGGGCGCCTACGTCGCCGACCTTTTTCAAAAGCCCAACTAACTTGTTCTTGTTTGATAAATACGAAATATTAAACTTTCTGAAATGTACACAAAGTATTTTATAATAAAGGTTGCAAGGCGCCTACGGCGCCCCGTTTTTTTTAAAATTTTATAATTAACCATCATCAAATCCTCTTTTTACATTGATCCCTTTTCCAAAATTAAAATATGAAATGAAAACAATGACGTCATATAATATTTTTTTACAGCGCATACTTAATTTGCACACCTTTTGATGTTTTGTTGAAGTAATTTGGTTTTCCCTCCTTTCTAAAATTAGTAGCGTCAGGACTGACAGACACTACTTGCGTGACAAATGCAAATGATATTGTTTAATAATATGTGTGTGTGATTTTTTACATTTTTGAAATCTCTTTTTTCAAGTTCATTTTCATCTGTTTGAGATTAAATGTTTGTTTTCTTAGTTTCTTATCATTCCTACACACTCATGCGATCTGATAGTACTCTATTAGTTTCAGACGATTCACAATTAGCAAGAGATTACATTGTCCTTGGCCAGTCTCCAAAGATCCCATAACTCCACTGCTGGCACCAACTGATTGAATCGTACACACTGGAACAATGACGGCATCTTAAGGTCAGTTTCCAATTGACCGTCTTTGTTGGCATCTTCAATCATAAAAATAAGATGACACATAAATAACAAATATATAATACTAGACAACCCGCGGCGTAGCATACGGCGCAGACTTGCTCATGGAGAGTACAAAGACAGTGGAGAAAGAACGGACACAAACTACAGCACGAAGGAATCAAACAACGCGAGTGAACGTTGGTTGGGGGGGGGGCGGGAAACTGCCAAATCATTGTTGGTTTCGAGACATTTGCAGGTGAAATTCGGTACACCCCTAACTTCTATAAAGTCAGCTAGAAAACGATAATCAGTTTAAATTCGGAGTTACATAATCGATTTACGGTTTTAAAAAAAAACAAAAAAAAACACGCAATTAACAACGCTCGGCCAATCACAGTTTATGTTTAAAGGATGGTAGTAATAAATGGAAGGTTGGTAACAACAACCTCAGTGTGCATGTCTTCACGTTTACTCACTATTTTTTTATTTACTTGATGCAGCTTTTTGTGTCTGAACTCTCACCCCCCTCAACCGTTCTTTGCACTGTCTATGATGAGCAAGTCTGCGCCGTATGTTATGCAATAAAGGGGTAAAAGAATGGGCACAAACAGACATTAAAAATAAATAAAGGTAAAAAAATGATTTTTTAAAACCACGTTTTTACAAGCGGACTAAAAAGAAGAAAATAATTTAAAACTTGTAAGTTCAAGTACTTTCATTTAATATTCCTAAAAACGTGCGGCGGGCGCTTATGCGGTTTAACATATGCGGCTCACTCATACTCTCACTTATAGATCTCTCTTTTGCCTTCTAAATTAGAAATCTTTAATTTTTATACCAAACACCCGCCCCACGTTTTTAGTCATATTAAATGAAAGTACTTGAACTTACAAGTTTTAAATTATTTTCTTCTTTTTAGTCCGCTTGTAAAAACGTGGTTTTTAAAAATCATTTTTTTACCTTTATTTATTTTATTCTTTTTAGTCCACTAATAAAAACTTGGTTTTTAACAATATTTTTAGTCCACTAATAAAAACTTGGTTTTTAACAATATTTTTTAACCTCTATTTATTTTACCAAACGCCTCACAAGCGCCCACCCAACGTTTTAAAAACATTGTGATGTGGTCACGGGGGAACTCACGGATGTCAACAAAAGCCGACGGTATAGATGCTTAAATATAGACTATAGATAAACTAAAAAGTTCAATAATTTAATAACGATACATTCGATCGATCTGAAATTTTAATACAATGCATTGTCATCCAAGATCTATTTGTGATAAAATTTTCAGATCTCTAGGACCATCAGAAGTGGTTCAATTTTACGTTGGCAGATTTGAAAAAATCTTGGACAAACCAACAAACAATGCCACAGGAACGAAAGCGAGTTAATAAAAACGTGGTAAAAAACAATGTATTCACTGGGTCTTGAACCCAGGACCTTCCACGCATGAGGCGGACGTGATAACCAGTACAGTACGAATCTCACGTTTTCTGTGAAGGAAAAATGCAAGTGAAACGCAAGGACCATTGTTGGTCACCCCTCCACTACTTTCACTTTCCAACCGTTCTAGACGCCCCGTGGCGTAGCATACGCCGCAGACCTGCTAATAGATAGTGCAAGGGAAAAAAAGGGATGGGAGAACGGACACAAACAGTAGCATGAAAAAATGGGAACGTTTGGGGACCACCGAAGCATTTTTGGTAAGTATTTTGGACATCGCCACAATACATAAGCAAATATTACAGCCATGAAGCCAAGTTGGAGAGCAACAACTTCGTCCATGAACGAAATATGCGACCAATATAAACAGACAGATGTACCTGGTGAAGGAATTGATATAACATTGAATTAAGCTTTTTTCCATGACATGCGAAACGGTGTTTATGTTTGCTAAGAAAGAGGGGGGGGGGAGAACAGGCATTAGCATTTAAATTTTTTTTTAAAAACATATGTTGCCGCTTGTGCTTGAACCTAAAACCTTCTGCATGTCAGGCGGATGTAATAACCAATACACTACGAAATACATACACACTGTGCATGGACATCGAAAGTGAAAGTAAAACACATTGCTGGTCTCAAGACATGCCCCACCCCACCACTACCTTTGCTTGCCAAACGTTAACTGTGTTTAGTTGACCCCAGCGAGGGCCATTCGTCATGCTCGGTTGCACATACTTGCAACTTGCCTCAACATGAAGAGAATTATATATATAGATAGATTTAAATATATTGATTTTACATTCACTGGCAGGATTCTATGGACCAAGTATGGGTAAGACTTCAATCAGGCTTTTAGAGAAAAAGTGTATGTTATTAATAGGGTATATATATAAGTCTAACAGGACGTTTTTGCGCCAACACTTATTGGGTGGACCTATGAAAAAGCATTCAATCTGCCGCCGATCAAGGAGATATCAAAAACTGTACGAAGGAATAAAAAAGGCCACTGGACCCACAATATCAAAGTCTTCTCCAATTATGTCAAAGTCAGGTGTGATGCTTACAGAACGAGACCAGCAGTTTGCTGCGCTAGACTGAGCATTATCTGGAACTATATGCGACACAGAATGTAGTAACTGACTCTGCCATAGATAGAATACCAGAACTACCAGTTCTAGATCAGCTTGATGCCCAACGGTCATTGGAGGAGCTTAGTAAGGCAATCGATCATCAGAGCAATGGGAAGGCTCCAGGTAACGATGGCATTCCTGCAGAAGTAGTTAAGTACTGCAAACCAGCACTACTGAAGCCTCTGCACGAACTCATATGCGATTGCTGGGAACGCGGACACATCCAACAGGAAATGCGCGACGCCAAGATTGTTACGCTTTACAAAAACAAAGGTGATTGCAGCGATTGCAATAACTATCGTGGTATCTCCTTACTGAGTATTGTGGGAAAGGCCTTTGCCAGAGTGATCCTTGCACGCCTGCACATTCTGGCACAAAATGTCTACCCAGAATCACAATTTGGTTTTCGGGCTGGCCGATTAACCGTGGACATGATCTTCTCACTCCGTCAGCTACAAGAGAAATGTCGGGAGCAACAGAAACCCCTCTTCATTGCCTTCATAGATTTAACGAAAGCATTTGACCTGATCAGCCGCAAGGGTCTGCTACGTATACTGGAAAAAATAGGATGTCCTCCGCGGCTTCTCTCCATCATCGAGTCCTTCCACACCAATATGCACAGCACAGTGCTCTTCGATGGTGCCACCTCAGAACCCTTCGCAGTTTGTAGCGGAGTCAAACAAGGCTGTGTACTGGCTCCAACACTCTTTGGTATCTTTTTCTCGATGCTATTGCGACATGCTTTCGAGCTCTGCTTCTAGGGTGTGAACATTCATACCAGGACTGATGGAAACCTATATAATATCAGCCGGCTCCGTGCGAAGAGCAAATTGGAAAATGTATTAATCAGAGAGTTGCTCTTCGCGGATGACGCAGCCCTTACCTCACATACAGAGGCAGGACTCCAACAGTTGGTCAATAAGTTCTCAGAGACATGCAATGATTTTGGTTTAACGATTAGCCTAAAAAAGACCAACATTATGAGACAAGGCACTCACCGCCTTCGAGCAATCTCCATTGAGGGAAACACCTTGGACGCCGTCGATGATTTCACCTACCTTGGCAGTAACATCACAAGCACACTCTCCCTGGATAACGAAATAGGAACCAGAATCGGCAAGGCCGCATCATTAATGGCTAGTCTGAATCAAAGAGTGTGGAACAATGCGCAGCTCACAGATATGACGAAAATCACTGTGTACCAGGCATGCGTGCTCAGCACACTCCTCTATGGCAGTGAGTGCTGGACGACCTACGCCAAGCAAACAAAGCAGCTCAACAGCTTCCACTTACGATACTTGCGTAGGATTCTACGCATCAAGTGGCAGGACAGGATCACCAATGTCAAGGTACTCAGAAGAAGCCATATGCTGAGTATGCACACACTTCTGAGTGAGAGGCGCCTGCGATGGTTAGGTCATGTCCGCAGGATGAGCTCGGAGCGCATTCCTAGAGCCTTGCTTTACGGTGAGCTGGCAACCGGTAAGAGAAAAAGAGGTCACCCCTGCTTGCGCTTCAAGGACGTCTGCAAGAAAGACATGTCATGGGCACAGATAGACTATAAAACGTGGGAGACCACTGCCGAGGAGCGCACCTCCTGATGGGCAAAAGTGCGTGAGGGCATTCATGTCGCGGAAGCATCCCTCATAGCTTTGAGTGAAGAGAGAAGGCCAGGAGAAAGGGCAGGGGGGCAGAGAAGCAGGAGTACATGCCATTGTCCCATGAGGACGGACGGTTGCCATACCATACCATAACAGGACGTCATAGAGCAAGGATTTTTTCGGCAAAAAGCCCTCCTTAACGAACACATAGACAAAACCAAATAACGTAAGCTTAGCTAAAATTAATAAACAATATAAAATGAACACTTAGCTGCTGTGTTATAAAAACATGAAAGAACTAGAGGAGAAAGAGAGTAGTTACGATGTTATATCGCCTATTGAAAGCGTAGGAGCTGCGAATTTTTAACATGTCGGTGAGAACAAAACATTCATCCAATTTGCAGGGATGGTAACATATTCTCGAATGGGGTCTATTCTCAAGACTGACTCTACCGGGTATGTTCGTTTTCACACCCATAGTCACATACCACCTTTCGCTTCATACATCAGTTTTTTGCATCATGCTCTCAGAAACCATTTATCATTTAAGGCAAAAATAAGTTTTGATGCATGAATAATATAAAAGAAAAATATAATACAAACATTTTTTTCAATAATTTAAATTTTTATAAGGAATTAAAAAAATAATTTTTAAAAACCATTCTGAGGACGAGGACCTTTTTGCACATTAATGTAAATAAAACTACAGTAAAACATTTATCAAAATGAATTAGAGAAAGAAACATGTTGTACCGTGAAGACTTTTTAAAATTGTTTCCTCAATGGACAATTCTTCAACTTTTTTGCTGATGTCTAGAATTTTATAAGTGCTAAAATATTTTTGATAAAAAGAAAACAATTTGTGTTAAATGAATGACAAAATGATGAATGAAAAATCTCTTATCAAAAAGATTTGCTGAATTTTGTAATTTTAAAGGATTAAATAATGTTTGATGTCTACTAGCGACACAATACTGTGTATAAACATGGATTACAACAAAAATATCTGACAGCAAGTGGTTGAAAAGTGTATTTTTAAACAGATCAGTTATTTTAAAAAGGCAATTAAATCGATTTTGCTAAGGATTTAACTTGTTCAAAAAAGATTTTATTATTTAGATTTGAATAATTAAATGCAAAAAATAGTTGATAAAAAGATTGTAATTATTTTTTAGCTCAAATTTCATCCAAAAAATCTCATTAAAAATCATCTGAAAAAAATAAAACACCTTGAATTATCCAGATCATCTTTATCCACAAATCCACCGGTGCCCTACAGAAATAAAAAAAATACTTTCTGTTCATGTTTACTGAATTCATTTATTGGAAATAACGTGAAATGTTAAAATTATCATCATCTGTTGTTTCCTTACAAAACAAATAAGCTTTAATAGGAACAGTATGTTTTAGGACCAAAATTTAATAGGTCTAGAATTTAAATGAACCAAAAAATAAAAGGAACAAAATATGATAGGGCCAACATTTGATAGACCGATATTAGATAGGACCCAAATTTGATAGGAATAAAGTAACCGAAATTTACCGGTAACGGGACCAACATGTATTTATGGGTACAAAATTTGTATAGGACCAAAATTTAATAGGACCTAAATTTGATAGGACCAAATCTTGATAGGAACAAAATGTGATAGGACCAACATTTGATAGACCAATATATGATAATACTAAATTTACTTGGACTAAAATAGTAAAGAAAACAATGCATCGATTAAAAATTATTCGGATTTGCTATTGGTTAGATACTTTGCAAAGTATTACGAAAATGGTATGTGACTTAAGCATTAAAACGTAATCTACAGGAAAAAGCAAAATTCAAGCTTTACAAATCCAACAGAGAGGTAATTAATGTGAAGGTGTATTAGAATGTATTCAATGATGTCAAGCAAATAATTTTTAAAAACGGTAACAAAACTTTTATATTTAACCACTTATCAAATAAAAGAATGAAACATCAACCGCTGTCCAAGTTATGAAGAACAATCTCTAAGTCTATTTGAACAATCTTCAAGTCTAAAGGAACAATTTCTAAGTCTAGTTGAACAATCTCTAATTCTATAATTGAACAATCTCTAAATCTATAGTTGAACAATCTTTAAGTCTATTTCAACGATCTGTAAGTCTATTTGAACGATCTCTAGGTCCATTTTAACAATATCTAAGTCTAGTTGAATAATCGCTAAGTCTAGCTGAACAACCTACAAGTCTAATTAAACAATCTCTACATTTATTTGAACAATCTTTTTGTCTAGTTGAATCATCCTTAAGTCTATTTGAACAATCTTTAAGTCAATTTTAAACAATCTCTTAGTCCATTTGAACAATCTCTAAGTCTATTTGAACCATGTTTAGGTCTATTTGAACAATCTTCAAGTCTAAAGGAACAATTTCTTATTCTAGTTGAACTATCTCTAATTCTATAGTTGAACAATCTCTAAATCTATAGTTGAACGATCTGTAAGTCTATTTGAACGATCTCTAGGTCTATTTGAACAATATCTAAGTCTAGTTGAACAATCGCTAAGTCTAGCTGAACAACCTACAAGTCTAGTTGAACAATCTCTAAGTCTAATTGAACAATCTCTAGATTTATTTGAACAATCGTTATGTCTAGTTGAATCATCCTTAAGTTTATTTGAACAATCTTTAAACCAATTTTAAACAAACAATCTCTTAGTCTATTTGAACAATCTCTAAGCCTAGTTGAACAATTTCTACGTCTTTTTGAGCAATCTCTAAGTCTATTTGAAGCATCTCTAGGTCTATTTGAACAATCTCTAAGTCTATTGGAACAATCTCTAGGTCTTTTTGAACAATCTTTAAATATATTTGAACATTCTAAGTCTATTTGAGCCATATCTACGTATATTTGAACCATCTCTCGGTCTATTTGTAAAATCTCTAAGTCTATTTGAACCATCTCTAGGTCTATTTGAATAATCTCTAAGTCTATTTGAACTATCTCTTGGTCTATTTGAACCATGTTTAGATCTATTTGTACAATCTCTAAGTCTATTTGAACCATTTCTAGGTCTATTTGAACAATCTCTAAGTCTATTTGAACCATGTTTAGGTCTATTTGAGCAATCTTCAAGTCTAAAGGAACAATGTCTAAGTCTAGTTGAACTATCTCTAATTCTATAGTTGAACAATATCTAAATCTATAGTTGAACAATCTTTAAGTCTATTTGAACGATCTTTAAAGTCTAGTTGAACGATCTGTAAGTCTATTTGAACGATCTCTAGGTCTTTTTGAACAATATCTAAGTATAGTTGACCAATCGCTAAGTCTAGCTGAACAACCTACAAGTCTAGTTGAACAATCTCTACATTTATTTGAACAATCTTTATGTCTAGTTGAATCATCCTTAAGTCACTTTGAACAATCTTTAAGTCAATTTTAAACAAACAATCTCTTAGTCCATTTGAACAATCTCTAAGCCTAGTTGAACAATTTCTACGTCTATTTGAGCAATCTCTAAGTCTCTTTGAAGCATCTCTAGGTATATTTGAACAATCTCTAAGTCTATTGGAACCATCTCTAGGTCTTTTTGAACACTCTCTAAATCTATTTGAACAATCTAAGTCTATTTGAGCCATATCTACGTATATTTGAACCATCTCTCGGTCTATTTGTAAAATCTCTAAGTCTATTTGAACCATCTCTAGGTCTATTTGAATAATCTCTAAGTCTATTTGAACTATCTCTAGGTCTATTTGAACCATGTTTAGGTCTATTTGTACAATCTCTAAGTCTATTTGATCCATTTCTAGGTCTATTTGAACAATCTCTAAGTCTATTTGAACCATGTTTAGGTCTATTTGAACAATCTTCACGTCTAAATGAACAATTTCTAAGTCTAGTTGAACTATTTCTAATTCTATAGTTGAACAATATCTAAATCTATAGTTGAACAATCTTTAAGTCTATTTGAACGATCTTTAAAGTCTAGTTGAACGATCTGTAAATCTATTTGAAAGATCTTTAAAGTCTAGTTGAACGATCTGTAAGTCTATTTGAACGATCTCTAGGTCTATTTGAACAATATCTAAGTATAGTTGACCAATCGCTAAGTCTAGCTGAACAACCTACAAGTCTAGTTGAACAGCCTCTAGATTTATTTGAACAATCTTTTTGTCTAGTTGAATCATCCTTAAGTCTATTTGAACAATCTTTAAGTAAATTTTAAACAAACAATCTCTTAGTCCATTTGAACAATCTCTAAGCCTAGTTGAACAAGTTCTACGTATATTTGAGCAATCTCTAATTCTATTTGAAGCATCTCTAGGTCTATTTGAACAATCTCTAAGTCTATTGGGACCAACTCTAGGTCTATTTGAACAATCTCTAAATCTATTTGAACAATCTAAGTCTATTTGAGCCATATCTACGTATATTTGAACCATCTCTCGGTCTATTTGTAAAATCTCTAAGTCTATTTGAACCATCTCTAGGTCTATTTGAAAAATCTCTAAGTCTATTTGAACCATCTCTCGGTCTATTTGAACAATCTCTAAGTCTATTTGAACTATCTCTAGGTCTATTTGAACCATGTTTAGGTCTATTTGTACAATCTCTAAGTCTATTTGAACCATTTCTAGGTCTATTTGTACAATCTCTAAGTCTATTTGAACCATGTTTAGGTCTATTTGTACAATCTCTAAGTCTATTTGAACCATTTCTAAGTCTAGTTGAACTATCTCTTATTCTTGTTGAACAATCTTTAAGTCTATTTGAACAACCTCTAAGTTTATTTGAAATAACTATAACTCTAGTTGAACAATCTCCATGTCTATTTGAACAATCTCTAAGTCTATTTGAATAATCTTTAAGTCTAGTTAAACAATCTCTAAGTCTAGTTGAACCTATACCAAGTCTAGTTGGATAGTCTTCTGACCTTGAGATAAATGACTGGACCAGACATTTCCTCCCTTGCGTTGCAGAGCAGCAAACAATCTAAGTATTCTGAAATGAATGGCTATAAGTTAAACCTACCAAAGAAGCATCACTAGGGTTTGCGTCACCCAGTGCGGGTGCTCATAATATCACCCCCCTCACGACTTACCCCATAGACCTTCTCCGAGTCTGCCAATGCAAAATAAGTGGAACATGCATTTTTATTTTATTTTGGTGTCCCTGTTTGAGATGATGTCACCCAGCGCGGTTGCACCCTCCACACTCCCTAGAGGCCTTTTATAAAGTACGTCACTCTCCAGAGAGGGGAGGGGGTGTAAGAAAGTGTGAAAGTATGTGCCAGGGGGAGGGGGGATTCCGGCCATGTTTTACGTCACAGTTTTTTATATTAAATTTTAATTGTTTTGTAAATTTAAAAAAAATTTGGTCGAAAGTATGACTTACTTTAGTGGGGGGGCCGGGTCGAGCTTTATGACAGTTTGTGACAGGGGGGATTATTACGTGTGAATCACATGATTGATGACGGAGAGGTCATGTGAGTGAAAGCGCGGGAAGAAAGAGTTGTTCCCATTGGCTAAGAAGGTTGGGGGATCAGTGTTAGAGTTGGCTGGTGTCATGGCAGATGTGTGCCAGTGTATTCCTCGTTGTATAACCTCAAATTATATGTTATGTACATAGTATACATATTAAAGTTGTTTTATTGAAACAAGTTCTTCAGAGGATTATTGTGTACAAGGTTTTGTTTTGAGAGAAAGCCTATATATTAATAAGTAAAAACCAGTTACAGGGAGGGGGAGTTAAAAATTGTCAAAATAGTGTGACGTACTTTATGAACGGCCTCCTAGTACGCCTCTGCCATCAAGCTTAACACGATTACTCACACACACACACAATTTATGGTTTGCATGTATTGTAAACTTATGTCTAGCTTGTAAATATTGTGATGTGTTTTTTAATCTCTATTTGTAAACAAATATAATTTCTTGTGCATTGTAGTTACCCTATTGCATCCTGATTTGTAGCAAACCTATTTTTTCTTTTAAAGAAAAGTAATCTTTGCTCCGTGTAATTTATGATCCCTTGCACTTGGGCTTAAATTGCATGTTTTGTGATTTGTATTATTTGACAAGTTGTTTTTTTATCGAATTATCCCAGATTTATCTTGGCCTTCAAAGAACGTGTTATGAATGCTTAATATTTAATATGGATTATGCTAACGCGATTTTTTTTTGTATATTGATTGTGCTGGCAATTTAATTTTTAGTATTGATATCTTATCAAAAGAAAAACATGTGAATTTCCGATAACCATTATTAAGGGTTTTCGACGATGAGAAATTTACGAAATATGATACAGCAATTTCTTGCTTAAAAGTCCGAAATGTTAAACTGATGTTTTTTACTTTTTGCGTCAGATTTTAATGTGCTTTGCAGAAATAAATAATAGTCCAATCCCTCGATAAAATGTTGTTTAACGTCCTGCTCAGTAGCTGGATCTTCCTGACAGGAATAAAGCAACAAAAAAAGAGTTGTTAGGGGTGTGTGTTGCTGTGGGTGCGGTTCCATCTGAATATATCATAAATTTATCAATTTATTAGGAATCTTTGTTATTCTATAATAAGTCAAAAAAGGATTGCGCTGAGACTTTGTGAACTTTCCATCTAGAGATGTTAAATTTTTTTGAAAATGCATTCCAGTAGCGCAGTTTATAAGAGTCTTCATTAGTGGTGACTTCCCAAGGTACATCTCTGCCATTTTTTTCACACGCCTAGGAATTATAAAATTTGTTTAATAGTCCATTTTCAAAAAGGAAACGTTACGCACCAAGCGTGCGTGTGTTGAACAATCAGGGGAAATTACGGGAATTAAGTTTAGTTATTTATAGTAGAGTTAATATGTATTTTAATAACACAGAATATGAACTAATAAAAGGGGCCGTACGCACCTTGTTCAACGAGAAGACTGCTATGACAGGTATTTCTTTAATCTCTTTCTTCTTGGCGTGCTTCACTGCACTACCCAGGGTCTCCATGAAGGAAACGTTCTCTTTCAGGCCTCCCTCTATGATCACCCATGTTTCTGAAAGATGTAAAGAAATAGTTCTACAGCATGTTGAGACTCGATATTCTGTTCTACGCGTCTTCCACTGAGCTCAACAGTCAGGTAAATGAAGAAATATTTTCGTTCATCTGCAAAACTATGGTAATCCGCAGTTCGCACTTTGGTGGTCAACAGACCAGCACCAGCGCGCAGAACAAGAATCTTAAAGTTGCTATTTTGAAATAGAAGGTTGTTACTAATGAAAGGTCACTTGCATGTCGCACCCAGAACTTACCGCTGTGTAGGGCCACTTTGAATAGCCTGGTCAGAAATTCTCTGGTCAGAAACAAAGTTCTGCTGGAGACGTTCTCGTCCAGTGATCCATTTAACCTTAAAATAAGCTGAGGTAAAAAAAGTGTATGAATTAAAAACAAAAAATTTCCGTCGTGACATTGGCCTTTCATTAGTCACGTGATCTATTTGAACCTAAAATGTAACCAAAATAACAAATCATAATAAGGTAAATCTGCTAAGAAAGCATATGTATTAAAAGTTAAGAATTGAACCATTGGAATGGGTAGTTGCCATCTATGCGCTATCAACTCGACCGGCACCTCCTTCCTGAAATCCCTCTTTGGTATGTACGTTGTTCTGTTGTCACCGTCGTAGGTGAAGTCCACGGCGGCCCAGGTCTGGAAGATAAAAGTTGTGACACGTGAACCACGACTCAAACACTTTTAATAGGCAGAGGTTCGATTCTTAATTAATCCACAGGTCGCGCTGATATGGTGGGCATTTTTCTTCTTCTCTTCATACATTGCCCATGATAAATAATAATAATAATTTGATAATTTATAAAGCGCAGAACCCGTGGAAGCTACTTGTCTCACAGCGCTTAACATATAAATAGCAACACGCAATATTCTGATCAATATGGCACCTTTGGTTTTCCCCAATTAATGTTAAGTACCCACCAGAGCTGTGTGGAATCAGGGGTACCCTAAAGAACCAAGAAGGGGTCCTAGTCTCCACCAGGACTCGAACACGGGGCTTTCGAACGCGCTGCCACTCATCTTTTTGTAAAGTAAATTCCCGTTAAGGGTTAGCTCAGAAATCAGGTTTATTGTTTGTACATTCATTTCTATTATTTGAGTAGAGACAATTCAAAGGTTAACTTAATAATTTAGATTTTAAATTAGATCTTTACTTAAACTATTTGCTTTTCAATAGAAGCAATTGTCATCCAATATATGTTAAGTAAAAAAAAATTAAGTAAAATTTACAAAGCAATTTCATTTCCTCTCCGTTAATAAAAACACTTTTTTCCTTTTACATGGGCGTCTCCGATACAAGGTTTATTCAATCACTAACACATGTTAGGTTCCTTAAAAAGTTAACTTTAAATCCCCAGAACATTGTTCTCAAACCACAATAATAATATATATCTATACTAATAAAAGCCCTGACTCACTGACTCACTCACTGATTCATCACTAATTCTCCAACTTCCCGTATAGGTAGAAGCATGAAACTTTGGGAAGTTGTTGAGTAGCCTCTCCCGGCGAAAATTGGAGTAAAAGAATTTTAAAATTAACACTCATGGGGGCCGGGGGCCCAAAATCATTTTTTTCCCCTAATATCGCCTATATAAAATTTGAAAATCACCAATTCTCCTATTTCCCGAGTAGGCAGAAGCATGAAACTTTGGGCAGTTGTTGAGTACAGCCCGCGATGGTAACGGGAGAAAAAATATTTAAATTATCACTTCCTGAGGGCCAGGGGGCCCCAATGAAGTTTTTTCCTTATATGAGCTATATAAAAATGAAAATCACAAATTCTCCTATTTCCCGTGTAGGTAGAAGCATGAAACTCTGAGTTGAGTACTTGATAAGTACACTTCCGTGATGGTAACAGGCGAAAAAAATATTTAAATTAACACTTACTGGGGGCCGGGGGGGGCCCAAATGTAGTTTTTTTCTAATATTTAAAACTGAATCATCACTAATTCTTCAACTTCACGTGTAGATAGAAGCATAAAACTTTGGGAAGTTGTTGAGTAGCCTCTCACGGCGATAATTAGGATAAAAGAATTTTAAAATTCAATTTCATGGGGGCCGGGGGCCCAAAAACGTTATTTTTCCTAATGTGGGCTATATAAAAATTTGAATATCACTAATTCTCCTATTTCCCGAGTAGGCAGAAGCATGAAACTTTGGGAAGTTGTTGAGTACAATCCCGCGATGGTAACGGGCGAAAAAGTATTTAAATTATCACTTCCAGGGGGCCGGGGGCCCAAATGAAGTTTTTTCCTTATATGAGCTTTATAAAAACTAAAAATCACTAATTCTCCTATTTCCCGTGTAGGTAGCAGCATGAAACTCTGAGTAGTTGATAAGTACACTTACGCGATGGTAACAAACGAAAAAAATATTATAAATTATCACTTACTGGGGGCCGGGGCCCAAATGTAGTTTTTTTCTTATATAAAAAACTGACTCATCACTAATTCTACAACTTCCCGCGTAGGTAGAAGCATGAAACCTTGGGAAAAGTTGTTAAGTAGCCTCTTGCGACGATACTTGGCGTAAAAGAATTTTAAAATTCACACTAATGGGGGCCGGGGGCCCAAAACCATTTTTTCCTTATATGGGCTATATTAAATTGAAAAATAACTAATTCTCCTATTTTGCGAGTAGGCAGAAGCATGAAACTTTGGGCAGTTGTTGAGTACACTTCCGCGATGTTAACAGGCAAAAAAATATTTAAATTATCAATACTGGGGGCCGGGGCCCCAAATGAAGTTTTTCCTTAAATGAGCTATATAAAAACAGAAAATCACAAATTCTCATATTTCCCGTGTAGGTAGAAGCATGAAACTCTGAGTAGTTGATAAGTACACTTCCGTGATTGTAACAGGTAAAAAGAATATTTAAATTAACACTTACTGGGGGCCGGGGGCCCAAAAGAGTTTTTTTTCTAATATTAAAAACTGAATCATCATGAATTCTCCAATTTCACGTGTAGGTAGAAGCATGAAACTTTGGGAAGTTGTTGAGTAGCCTCTCGCGATTCAAAGTGGCGTAAAATAATTTTAAAATTCACTCTCATGGGGGCCGGGGGCCCAAAAGCGTTTTTTTCCTTATACTGAAAATTGCCTTATTCTCCACTTTCCCGAATAGGTAGAATCACGAAACTTTGGTAATTTTTTGAGTCAACTCCCTCGATGGTAGCATGCAAAAAAAAATGTTTAAATTATCACTCACTGGGGGCCGGGGGCCCAAATTTTCTTTTTTTTATATCAAAACTGACTCAAATCTAATTCTCTGATTTCCCGTGTAGGTAAAAGCATGAAACTTTTGGAAATTATTGAGTACACACCCACGATGGTAACAGGCCAAAAAATATTTAAATTTTCACTCACAAGGGGCCGGGGGCCCAATTTTTTTTTCTTATATTAAAAGTTAATCATCACAGATTCTCCATTTTCCCGTGTAGTTAGAAGCAAGAAATTGTGGGAAGTCGTTGAGTACACTCACAGGATGGTAAAAGGCAATTTTTTTTTGTTTAATTATCACTCACTGGGGGCCCGGGACACAAGAAGTAATATTTTTAACTTATATGAGCTAAACTAGCAAAATCCCCGCGGTCCGCTGCGGAAGTTAGAATTTTAGTAAGCGTTGAAAACCCGTTTCACATCAATTCAAAACACCAATAGATTTCAGTCTGAATCATGATCGATATACTTGTTTGTCAATATTTGTCAAAGTCATGTAAAATTAAATGGGTTCTAAAATGACATTACGGGCCCCCGTGCAAAATGGATGCAGGATGTTCATATCTCATAAGGTCTGAGGATTTCAATCTAGGTCATGATAGAGAAATGTGACTATATTTATTTAAATTATTTTTAAGGTAACAAAGCTTTAAACTTTTACGAAAAAAAAATATTTTTGGTCCCGGGCCCAAAGGAACAGACGTTAGAAGTTCATTAGCCTATATAATTTTATTTTATTTTTAAAATCAAATTTGGCCATAGTTCATCCATTTACCCAGTAGCCACATTTTAAATTACCTTTTATATAACTAATGTTAAAATATGGCATACGGGCCTTGAATAAGTGATGTTTTTAAAACTTTGGGAAGTTGTTGAGTACACTTCCGCGATATCAACAGGAAAAAAATATTTAAATTATGAAATACTGGGGGCCGGAGGCCCAAATACAGTTTTTTTCCTTAAATGAGCTATATAAAAACTGAAAATCACAAATTCTCATATTTCCCGTGTAGGTAGAAGCAAGAAACTCTGAGTAGTAGTTGTGGTAACAAACGAAAACAATATTTAAATTATCACATACTGGGGACTGGGGCCCAAATGTAGTTTTTTTCCTCAGATGAGCTATATAAAAACGGTAAATCAATCATTCTCCTTTTTCCCGTGTAGGTAGAAGCATGAAACTTTGGGTAGTTGTTAAGTAACATTTCGCGATGTTGACAGGTAAAAAAATATATATATAATTTGTCACTTACTGGGAGCTGGGGGCCCGAATGTAGTTTTTTCTTATATAAAAAACTTACATATCACTAATTCTCCAACTTTCCATGTAGGAAGAAGCATGAAACTTTGGGAAGTTTTTTAGTACAAACCCGCAATGGTAACAGGCGAAAAAGAATTGTGAAATTCACACTCATGGTGGCCGGGGGCCCTAAAACTTTTTTCCCATAATGTGGTTTATATAAAAATTAAGAATCAATCATTCTCCTATTTCAAAAGAAGGTAGAAGAATGAAAATTTGAGTAGTTGTTAAGCAACATTCCGCGATGTTGAAAGCTAAAAAAAAATTATATAATTGTCACTTACTGGGGCCGGAGACCAATTTTTTCTTATCTTTCAAACAAACTCATTACTAATTCTCCAAATTCCTGTGAAGATAGAAGCATGAAATTTTGGGAACTTGCTGAGTCCCTCTTATGACGATGATTGGTGAAAAAGAATTTATAATGTCAACTCTTGGGTGGCCGGGGCCCAAACCCGTTTTTTTCCTAATATGGGCTATATAAATCTGAATCAACACTAATTCTCCAACTTCCCGTGTAGGTAGAAGCATGAAACTTTGGAAAGTTGTTGAGTACCTTCCGGCGATGGTATGAGGTGTAAAAATTATAAAATTATCACTAACTGGGGGGCCGGGGGCCCAAAATGTAGTTTTTTTTCTATATGTGCTATATACAAACAGACTCCTCATTAAATATCGTATTTCCCGTGTACGTCGGAGCATGAAACTTTAGGATGTTGTTGAATACCCTCCCACATTGGTAATATGCGAAAACAAAAGTTAAACTATCACCTCGATAGGATTACTTGAAGTGATTTTTTACTTTTCTTTTTTTATTTTCTGCTGGACAACGACAGACAGACAGACAAGACGGTGAAGTTAATATATGTAGTATATCCATTATGATGCAGATTATAATCAATTTGTTTTTTGAATTTTTGTTACGCTGGTTCTCAACGGTGACTGAAATCCTAATTTCCTCAGCGAAGGGAGGGTATTTTACTAGTAATAATAATAAATTTATAATTTATATAGCGCTGTACCCCAGCGCTTTACATGAAAGTAATAACATACATATAAGTAATAAATTAGCATTCATGCAATAACAACCACATTAATTAAAGTACATAACACAGTACATAACAATCATATTCAGAAATGGCTGCTAAAACTAAACTCTCCAAACAAACTTTTGAGATGGACTATACCTAGACTAAATAAAAACATCGCGGCCTGCACCTTGAGAGTTCAAAGATCTCTAAAACACATGCCCATCGTCGGTGCTCAAATAGTATCACGCTGGTCTAAATCATTTTCTCTAAAGGCTAATATGAAAATGATAGGTATTTTTCAAGTAAATTTGTGGGTTATATGAAAGTTAAGAATCAATCATTCTCCTATTTCTCCTAAAATGTAAACAAAAGCACACCGGTACATCGACGATGTGGCGTCAACGCGCGAACTGAGATGCCACGTGATAAAACAACAATGACAAACCGTGAAATTGAATGACATATGTCGTATAGAGATAAACTAAAAATGCATTAATTTAATTACGATACGTTCGATCAATCTGAAATTTTGATACGATGCATTGTTAGGTGACACAGGTCTATGTGCTAAATTTCAGCTCGATGGCATCACGGGAATTGGGTCATTTTTTACTTTTGTTTTTCCCGCAGCCTGCCCGAGGTACGAAGAGATGACGACAGACAGAGAGAGAGACAAGATTTCGAAGTTAATTTAAGGGATTTAAAAACAAGAAACACTGTTGCTTCCTATGCCCATTATCTGTATGACGTTATGACGTTACCTTGTAGTTTCTTTCATCTTGTGTATCCAGTTCTGTAGTTTTGCTCCAGATTACGTCATCTATCAGTTCAGTAGAAGGACAACTGGTCTGGATGCTAAACATGGAGCAAAAGACAGACGGAATCAGAAGGTCAAGGTCTCCATTTACATGTTATGATGTAACATAATTATGGGCACTGACCCTTCAGCCCTTCTCCCCATTAACGATGTTGACTTCACATATGAAATATTTTTTCAAGCCTCAGAGTTATATTAATATTTCCATTGCCCCTTCACTCTTACCTGGTATATTTTATTTTATCAATATATATATATATATATATATATATATATATATATATATATATATATATATATATATATATATATTATAATCGTTATTTTCGATTAAAGCAAAAAATAGAAATTTATGACGTCATTAAACTGAACATATCAAGTAACAAAACAGGTAATTGCCTTTTTTATTTTATTGAGTTATTTCCCCTGTCTCACAGACATTGAAAATTAAGGATATTTTGAACTAAATTTTATGAAAATGTGTTGATACTTGATCGGATGTTTGTGCTGAAGTTGGTACGTCAGCGATGTATTTGATCCTTTAAAAGAGAATTGTTTATGGCAGTGAACGCAGTAAACTTTTTCACAATTTTCGACTTTGTCATCCGCACTTAGCTTAAAAACAAAATTTTTGCTCAACTTTCCAGTTATATGTTTAAATTTAACTGCGCTGATGCTGTCAGCCATTTTTTAGTTGACGTCTGCCGGTCAACATAAATTAATAAAATAAATTATAATATTTCGCTGGAGAAGTTTATTCGTTAAAAAAATTTAAATTATTATTAATTATTAATAATTAATTATTTATTAATAATTTTTTTTTAAATATTATAAATATTTTCTTTAATTTTAATCAAATTTTGATCGATTAAAATAATTTTATTCGATAAAAAAAATTTAACGATTAATCGAGAAATTTATCGTTAATTTCCGCAGCCCTAATATATATATATATATATATATATATATATGTATATATATATATATATATATATATATATATATATATATATATATATATATATATATATATATACATTACTATACAATGAAAGACAATATCACCAAAAAATGTATAAGTACTTCTTTTAAAACTGCTTTCCTTATGAACTTTTCAAATAAAAAAGAACACGACTCATATAGCTTAATACATAATTTGTTGAACTTACTTCATTATGAGCCAATTTCAACTGCCCTCAAACTAACAGGTAAAATAAGAAAATTCTTGCACAACGAATAGAACCTTCGTGGTATTAAAGGTTTCATCAGTGTCACATTGTGTCACATACTAATGACACGAGCGCCTGTCAAATGCTCTTTCAAGATTTAAAAACCCTTTCTATACATAAACCATAGGGTCACGCTTCATCGAGACTGACACTAACGTCAAGGGCTGGTTGATCCAGGTAGAAATCGATCATCGGACGACTGAACGAGTTGTACCGCATATACTCGCTCTATAGTCCATTCGTTCATAAGCCGACACCACTCTTTTGGAAGAGAATAGTATAATAAACAAACCGTAAAAACAAAGTTTTTGACTATAAATCCCTTATTATGAGACATAACTAAAAGTATTGATTATGTTCAATATAACACGCACCGCGCAACAGACTAGCATAAACATTTACAGACTCAACGTGACTGAACTCACCTTTCTGCAAAACACTGGGATGTCGTCATCGAGGGCTGGAGTAAACCTCCAGTGACCCATAGCAGACCGCTACACATGCTACATAGAGATACATAGAGATGCACTACAAATTCAATTAATTTAATTACGGTACATTTGATTGATCTGAAATTTTGATACATTGCATTGTTAGGTGACACAAGTATATGTGCAATATTTCAGCTCGATAGGATCATGGAAAGTGGGTCATTTTTTACGTTTGTAGAATATCTTGTAGAATGTAGACAAGTAGCTTGATGATCTACAATAAAAACACCGATATTCAATTTATAATTAATGTACATGCATAAATCACATATGACCCGCTCGTAAGCCGAATCCCCAAACTTTTCCCTTAGATTTTGTCCAAAAAAAGTCATCTTTAGAACGAGTACATACGGGTAGTTTTTCATATGAAGTATTATTTTCAACGTCAGAAATCTACGAGGCGCCTATGGAAACAAATAGCCTCAAAGGCGGATACTGGAACAAACAATCTCAGGGGCTGTTTTTGGAAACCAAGAATTCTCCTTTTAATTATTACACCCTTTTATTTAACTTGATTCTCTCTGTGTGTTAGCGTCAAATCTTGCCATGTCATTTTGACGCACCTCGAATTGCTTGATTGACTTGAAATTTGGCAAACACTTGTATCTACAGGTGACATATAATACTCATTTAATGTGCACAGTAAATTTGTCCTGTTATTTGCTTTTTCCGTGCATTATTTTTAAACTGCTAAATCAAAAATTATTTTCGAGGTAACCAAATGGAAATATCAAATACATTTCTAAAATAAATAGAGGTAAAAAAAGATTTTTAAAAAACACGTTCTTATAAGTGGACTAAAAAGAAGAAAATAATGTAAATCTTATATGTTCAAATACTTTCATTTAATATGACTAAAAATTTGGTCGGGCACTTATGAGATGTTTGGTATAAAAATTAACGATTTATAATTTAGAAGGCAAAAGAGAGATCTATAAGTGAGAGAATGAGTGAACTGCATATGTAAAACCTCATAAGTACCCGCCACAGTTTTTAGTCATATTAAATAAAAGTACTTGAACTTATAAGTTTTAAATTATTTTATTCTTTGTAGTCCAATTATAAGGACGTTGTTTTTAAAAATCTTTTTTACCTCTATTTATTTTATTCTTTTTAGTCTAAGTGGAAAGTCATAGAGTATATCGAACATTTTATTTCTTTAAACGCATCGCGTGACAAACATTTACAGATTGAAACTGACTGAACTAAAAATCCATTTATTTAACTATGGTACATTCGACCGATCTGCAGTTTTGATACAATGCATTGTCATTCAAGATCTATCTGTGGTAAAATGTTGAGATCTCTAGGACCATCAGAAGGAATTTAATTTTACGTTGGAAAATTTGAAATTTTGCGGACAGGAACGAAAAAGCAAGTTAATAAAACGTGGTAATAAAAACTGTATTTTACTTTGAAGAGTGAGCTCTCAATAAAAAATTGTAGTTATTACATCTGGACGAAACAGAGACATAACAATTGCATTAAAAAAATTTAAAATAAAAATGGTTAAATAAAAATTGAATTAAAACTGGATATTGAAATCATGCTTCTATTCTAATGCACTAAGAATGACACAATAAATTATTCACACATTACGATTTACTTTCAATTTCTATTTTCTCACATAATTAAAAGCGTGGGCGCCAAGAATGTAGGTTGTCAAGATTAATATGCTGTTTGTTTTCAGATTCGCCTTAGTGGAATTTCCTCTCCCTGGAGATATGCCATAATAGTACATATGCATTCATTTCCCAATATTAGTGTTGTTGTGTCTGTAAACAGTTGTTAAGCCATCGACTGGTAATTTTTCAGGACAACAATTCAACCTTTATTCCGCATAATCGACTTTAAATCTATTTTTTAAACGACATATTATACCCAGTGGCGGATTTAGGTTTGTCTGCGTGGGGGGGGGCAGGAGAATTTCAGGGGGCGCCGCAAATTTTTTTTTATTCATTCACTTAGTGCAAATATTTCTAGGTGCTGAAATAAAATTCATTTGTCTAAATTGCTGGTTCTGCAATGAAGATTAGAAATTTGATATGAGATTCACTCTTATTGCTATATTTTATGTTGAAAAAAACATTTCTGCTCACTTTAAATGTGAGATTTACTCTAATAAGTTTTCATCTTAAGAGACTGCTGCAGTCTCAAATATGAAATCTAAGGTGTGTTGTTTATGTTACATACATTTTCAGAGTTGCCCTGTGGCAACTTGCTAGACAAAAAGAAACATCTAGTCTTAAGTAGATATGGTTAATCAATTGAATTTATGAAAATGGTAGTTAATTTGGGAGCTGTTATTTGTGACAAAATCTAAATTTCTCATAATCCTTTGTGTTCACTTTCAATTGCTGAATATCATAGCAGACTTTAACATAGAAAACTCAGCATAATATGTTTATAGTCTTTGGGCTAAATAAAACATCTAAAATGTTTTGATAATGAGGTAGAATTTGATTAAAAATTTTTATAGGCCTCCAATAGTTTGTTGTACTATCTGCAAGATGACTCATCAGTTTGTTCAGCTTGCCATAAATAGCAGTGACAGTAACTCAAACAAATAACTAAGTGTTAAATAATATATGCTGCGTTGATCATTCAAAGTACATTATTTAATATTATTTTTGTTTACATCAAACCATTGCAATGAATCTCTTCAATATACAAACCATTTCTTTATATTCAGGAGAGTAATAGGTCACAAATGCAAACAAAATATAATGTATTTTAAAAAATGTTAATAATTAATAAAAGGCCTAAATAATTAAAGAGATCAGTTTATCATGTATATATTATATGCATATATCATATGTAGGATAAAAAGATGACAGTAAATTATGAACTTAGTTCCAAAGAGAACAACTGTCTTTTTTCTAATAAAATTTTAAGAGGTACTGTTTTTAGTTCTTGTAATAGTTTTCTATCTGAAAGAATGAAATGAAATGGCAAAATAGTTCAGTTTAAGACCAGCTAATCTGATGCTACAAATAATGAAAAACTCAGAGACTTTTGTGGAGCGGATTGGTCAGGATTAGTAACACACACACACACACAAAGAGTGCCAATTATATTATACTTATAAATAAACTAAACAATTTACTTCAGAATTCAAAAGAATAATTTTTTCATTGAAAGTTTGAGCATCAAACTTTGAGAAAATCAATGAACTTTACACAAACAATGATTTTAAGTTCCTTAAATAAACATTTAAAACTCTATCAAGAATGCAGGACTAAACACAAACCATGGATAAGCATATGACGCAATATTCTTCTGTATAGAAGGAGCGCCTGTAACAGATAAGATAAGATAAGATAAGAAAGAGCCGTGAGCCCTAGGGGCCGTCCATAAATGACGTCACGCGATTTTTGCCGATTTTTTACCCCCTCCCCCCCCCTCGTCACGCGACGTCACAAAAACTTAGACACCCCCCTCTAAAAATACGTCACAAATCTTTGACAAAAAAAAACAACAACAAAAAAAACCAAAAAAACAACAACTTTATTTTCTATATATTTCAAATCACTTTTATTGTCATTTAAGTATTTATTATTTATTTAGTGAAGATCTAAATTGTAATATCGTAACCCGCGTGAAGCATTTTTTAAAAAACGTTTTAACCGGCCTTCAGAAAACGAACTGTGTTAACATCCTTAGCTTATATTTTATTTTAATGAATACAAATGAAACATTGACTATTGATGATCATCACGGTTAACGTCTTTGTTTAGAAAAAAAATTATTTAAAAATAACATTTTTAAAATGTATTTTTTTAAAAAGCCCTCAATTGACTGACGGGCATCCCGTAAGACAGAGGTCGGCGAACAGAGGTAAATAACCTGAACTGGGGTCAAAAAGGGAATTCTTGGGGGTAATGCAGACTCATTTGGGACATATAACATCCACTACAATCCGCTAGATATATTAAAATACGTCATGTGTACGCTTGGAACATATGCCCATTATTAAACAGGTTCCTTCCAGAAAATGCATTTTTTTAAAATTTGACAACTATGTAGATTTCTTACCTACGCACTATATGAAGACACCTAAATCTACCCTACTTTCATTTATATTGACGCGAGTGACAATAATCTTAATCCACGTGACTTGTCTTTATCACGTATCATTTCTGTGATATTTAAAATTAATGCCTTAATAAAACAAACCCGTAAAAACAAAGTTTTTGACTATAAATCCCATATATATGAGACATAACTAACAGTATTGATTATTTTCAAACATTTACAGACTGAATATGTCTTAACTCAACTTTGCATCATAACCCTAGTGGGGGGAGGGGTGGGTGGGGGGGGAGAGGGGAAAAGTCTGGTCACCGATTCGCTTGACCTAGCTCAGAGTGACACGTAAAATGTAAACAAAAGCGCCCGTCGCTTCGTTGGGTCGCCTCAATGCGTCAGCTCAAAATTTCACGTGGCAAAAAAACAATAACAAACCGTGAATTTAAATTACATATCTCATATAAGGATAAACTAAAAATGCATTAATTTAATTACGGTACGTTCGATCGATCTGAAATTTTGATACGATGCATTGTTAGGTCAGACGGGTCCATGTGCCAAATTTCAGTTCGATCGGATCATGGGAAGTGGGTAATTTTTCGACTTCTGTTTTTCCGCCCGCCCGCCGAGCCCAAGACAGAGACGGCCGCGAAGTTAATATAGGGATTTAATAAAACAAACCCGTAAAAACAAAGTTTTTGACTATAAATCCCTTATATATGAGACATAACTAACAGTATTGATTATTTTCAAACATTTACAGACTGACACCGAGTGATGTCCCTTGTCTTTAATAAATGGGGGTGGGATGTGAGGGGGTGTCGGCACGACGGTCGGCGTCAACACGACGGTCGGCGTCAACTCAAACTCACGTGAAACTGGCAGAAAAAAAACAATAACAAACAGTGAATTTTGAATTACATACCTCATATAAGGATAAACTAAAAATGCATTAATTTAATTACGGTACGTTCGATCGATCTGAAATTTTGATACGATGCATTGTTAGGTCAGACGGGTCCGTGTGCTAAATTTCAGTTCGATCGGATCATGGGAAGTGGGTCATTTTTGACTTCTGTTTTTCCGCCCGCCCGCCCGCCGAGCCCAAGACAGAGACGGCCGCGAAGTTAATATAAGGGATTTAAAAACTGAGCTAAGAAGAAAAGTTGTTTTGTTCTCCTCTCGAATTGCAATGCATTCAATAAAGTTAATGAATACTTGACTAATTTTAAATGGGCTCATTTACCATTATATCTAGAACAGTGCTTCTCATACTTTTTAGTATTGCGGACCAGCAGGAATTTTTTCCATTGTACCAGGGACCGGTGCACTATTTTCCCTGCACTGACAATTTTTTCTGTCCTTTTTTGAGAGCATCTGCGGACGGCAGCGGTGGCCCACGGACTGCACGGTCCGCGGACCACCACTTTGAGAAGCACTGATCTAGAAGACTAGAATGACCAGGGGCGTTTTATAAAAAAACCATCGAACAATTATATCAAACTTAAAACGTTTTTAATTCTATCAAATAGATTCCCCCCCCCTCCCCTTTTAAAGAAAAAGGATATTCCGTGACGTTTTGACTTAAAATATCTACACATAATCCTATTCAAATCATTTTTGGACACTTGTCATGCTTGTAAAACTCACCAGTAGCATTTTCGGGGAGGGGGGGTGCTAAAGACGCTCCCCCAAATCCCCGAGTCACGTGAGCAGGACCTAGAGTCTGTAACGCATACATTAACTTGTATATTTTGTGGTAACGGGCATGAGAGAACCAAACCGAGCTGCGGTTAGATCACAAATGCTTTGATGTCAACATCAAACGACGCAGTGTAACAATTTTCATATGTTATCTTGTGGATTCTCAAACTTAATGATTATAATTAGATTTAATTTTCGTGTCTTGATAGCATACGCCAACCAGCGTCTGATGGCCTACAGACCAGCACATTGAGAAGCACTGATTTTTCAGTCATTAAATAAATTGTAAGCGACCAAATATTTCAGTGGAAGTTTTATTTAAAGTTACCCTTTTGATGTGACGTCACATTTCTTCAACCCCCCTCCCTCCCCCTTCGTCACGCAACGTCACAAAAGTGTGACCCCCCTCCCCCCCCTAGGTGCGTGACGTCATTTATGGACGGCCCCCTATATAAATTGCTTTCTACGGGATTTCATTGAAGCAAAAGGATTTATCGTTGACTTAAAGTCAACGTTCTCAGCTAGATCATATTCAGTTGAAATTAATGCCAATCCAGACGGACGTTCGTTTGTGATTGTTGAGGGCAAATAATTTTTGATAGGTTTCAATCTACTGAAACTTCTTTCAGCAGTAGCACTGCTAACAGGAAGAGTAAAGTAAATTTTATAAAGTATTGACAAATTAGGGAGACATGATGCCATTTAATTTGTTTTTCAGTCAAAAATAGCTGAACCCTTTTAAGTAGTAGTTCACTGCATACTGTGACAGTGCATGGTGTATATAAACTTTAAAGTTATCATATTCTACGATTACTTCTTCAAGGTTAATGTCGTGTTTGTAAATTTTGCATAAACTTCGAAAAGAATCTTTATTTTCTTCCGACATTTGTGATGGATCAATACAATAGAAATAAGTAACTGTGCTTCCAAAAGTAATTAAATCGATCATCTATTTGTGTTACAAGTGTATCCATGATAGTGAAGTACGTTTTCAGATTTAAAGCGTGTAGTTGGATCATCAGCCATTTTATCTCTGCTAAGTTCGCCTGCCATGCTTTTCTTTTTTTTACAATTCGCTTTTCTTTAAATTCTGTCTTAACATCTAGTTTGGAGCAATTTTCGTTAATGAATGATTTGACATCTACATTCAGAATTTCAAAAGCTTCGTCGCTTCTCATTTCAACAAATTATTTCTTCCAACATCGATCAATTGTTTTGCAAAGACGTTGCAAGTAGTTTGATGACACGAAAGATAACTTTTGTACAAATAGCATCAGAAAAACAGAAGAATATTTTGTTATTAAAACAGAAAGTCCCATAGCGTCTGCTCTGACATGTCCTTTATATTATGTTGATTCCCCTGAATAAAGTGTGGCTATAATAGCCAACAACTGCATGAAATGCATTCTTACGGCTTGCACATCTTGTATTAGAAAGTCGTTTCAGACTGTTGATTCATATTGAGATTTCTGGTGTTCTTTAAGAGTATGAGGCGTGGTAAACTAGACGTAAGGAATGCATACAACCTTAATCTGTGCCAAAAAACAACTGTAAATCACTGTTTACAGACATTGCTTCCATAGTAGCCAAATTCAAAACATGGGCACAACAATGGGTGAACGTTTCTTTATTTGAGTTTGAAGGTCACTCTTAATCCAGAGTATGCCTGTCCTCGACAGAGTGTGAAATCGATGTTTCGCTTTTGTAGTTCCGTTAAAATCTTCTCAGCAAATGCGGCAGCATTTTTTTTTAAAGTCCCATAACCGGTGGTCGTAGGGGTCCTAATGTTTCCATTAGAACTTACTAGGGCGGGGCTTGGTAGACCTTGGTGGGGCGCCCCATCTCCCTTCCAGGTCAGCGGAGGACTTTCTTAGCGTTAGTCATTCCATTTTTATTGTGGCTTTAACGTGGGCTAGATCCCATGCCCCTCAGCTTGTGGGGCAAGCGCACTATTGACTTCGCTATCCATAAAAGAATATAAATCTTTCCACAACAAGTCCTGATTTTTAGAAAAAATAAAGTTAAGAAAACTGGCATCTGATCAATTCTAGATATATCAATGGTTGAATCAATAATTAAAGAAAAGAATTGTGCAGACTTAACTTCATTATCAATTGTCGCCGATAATTCAGATGTAAGTGATTGATTTAAGCCAGATATTACAGTTTCATCATTTGAAATACGATATTTAGCAAGCAGTTTGGTGTTGATTAGAAGTTTCGTGTTTAGCAATATTTTTTTCTGCTCTAGTGACACCTTTTTAGTGTTCATCGAGGGCGTCTTTAGGGGGCACCATTTTAGACCCAACAAGCCGCCCCCCTGCCCTATAGCTATATCCGCCACTGATTATACTCCATGAATGCATCTATTCACCGTTCATACACAATCAGACGACATAGTCTCCTGCCCAAAGGAACCACATGCGATCAATGCCTCGATCAACAATGAATGTTCTGTTTTTGGAGCTTACGTCAAGTCCTCTCACGTGGGGTTTTTCCAGGTAAAGAGTCAACAATGAGATGAACCCTCGCTCCCACCCCCCCACCCCCAAATCCAGATTGACCTGAACAAAAATGTATGTAACAGTATGTAACAGCCTTGATGTAAATAAAAATTTTAAGGGTCTTAATGCAATTTTCCGTTCTAAGATTTTATTAAAATCTCTTATTCTGAACGTTTGAACTTATGTTAATAATGTTTTTTCAAATACTCGGGTGAATAAAACTTTATGTGTAAAAGGTCATGCCTTGTTTTTCATTGTAAAATTGTATTCGGGTGAATTAACCGACAGGTACTAATGGCAGTGGTAATCAGGGTGGAATGAATTGTACCGAGGAATCTAAATTGTTTGGGTGGGGGAGGCGTAAGATTACATTGTCGGGGACTGACAACAAATGATATTACAATAAAATCCACTGCAAATATTTAAGCAAGACAAACGGGAAGAATTCTTAGTGAGCCTGGGTGATTACCGTTGCTTTTCAGGGACCACTATTTAGAGGGCTTCATCAAGGGGCAACTATCAAGGGGGAAACTATCCATGAGGACAACTATTCAGGGGGGGGGAATTATCCATGAGCATAACTATCCAGGGGGCGTGGGTATACTATTAATGAGTGAAACTCTCTAAGGTTCCATGAGGGGAAGTATCGACGGGGCAAATATCCATAAAGCAATTTTTTCCCGGGGGCAGCTATCCAACATAACTATTTAGAAAACCCTTTTAAATAGCCACTATCCATGGCACTTTATACAGTGACCAGTAAACAGCGGGCAACATTCCAGTGGCCACTATCCAAGGGGGCTACTATACATAGGCCACTAAACAGGGGGACTTTCCAGGAACCACTATTCAGGGGCTAATATGCATGGGGCCACAATCTATATAGCCACAATATGTAGGCCACAATCCAGGAACTAATACACTTACTGGACACTTACAAATGAAGTTTATGCATATCATGAATGGGATTCTCAGAATCAAATCTTGGAGACATTTAAGCTATTACTAGAAAGAATACTATTGCTTTAAGCATAAAGACCTAATTTTAAACAAAATCGATAGAACTATGGTCTATAGGGTAAACACTCGTGTCAGAGGTTATCAGTCTAAATAACTTGCAACAGAGTTAAAAATCCATCAATTTAGGATTCAGATAAATATAGCATGGGTAAAAAATTATTTTTAAAAAAATTTACATGTATGAATATTTTTTTGATATCTTTGAAAATTAACGTTTAAAAGTCACGTGTTAAATTTATCACTTCCGATCAAATTCTAAATACTTAGAATATAAATAGTAATAAATTGAAAATTTATATAGCGCAGTCTGTATCCCAGTAGGGAACAGGGCTCACAGCGCTTTACATGAAGGTATTAACATACATATAAGTAATAAATTAGCATTCATAACTTAACAACCACATTAATTACAGTACATAACACAATAGAACAAATCTATTGCCTTGATTTTGCGTGCTCCTTCATCTATATATATAAAAATCAAAGTATGTCTGTGTGTGTGTGTGTGTGTGTGTGTGTGTGTGTGTGTGTGTGTGTGTGTGTGTGTGCATGTCCTTTATAGCTGACTAAACCATTCATCCGTTCGTCATGAAATTTTTGGAGACTGTTAAGTACCTACCTGGGATGGTAACTGGCAACTTTGTTTTCTAAATTTAACACTCATGGGGCACCGGGGGCCCATAAAGTCATTTTTTGCTTATATGAGCTATATAAAAATTAGTTTAAGTGCTAGCTACTGTGTAAATTGGTGGATCTTAACCAAACTTTGTATATGACAACTTGATAGCCAATATTAAAATACTATAGGGCACTGAACTGCAAATAGTCATTCCTTTGGGGCTGGGGGCCCAAAAATTCACATTTCTTAAACGTTTAAGATTTTATTCACCATTCAGTCATTAACAATCTTGACAAATAATGACGCATGTATCCATTATTATACAAATTGAAATGAACAGGGGTTTTGAACTTTATATTTTGTACTTAATGGGCCCCGGGGCCCTTAATGTCTTTTTTTGCTTATATAAGATATATAAAAATTAGTTTATGCGTTAGCTACTGAGTAAATGAATGGATCTAAACCAAAATTTGAATACAAACCATTGGTAGCACATATTAAAGTACTATAGTATAGGGCACACAACTTCAAATGTCCATTCCTTCGGGGCCGGGGGCCCCGAATGTCTTTTCTTCGTATATGTTTAATGTATTTTCCCCCATTCAATTTTTCACGATCTTGAGGAATATATCTATGAGGAAACTTAATTAAATGAAAAGGTTTTTGAAATTTACATCTATCACCAAATGGGCCCAAGGGGCCCTAAATGTCTTTTTTTCTTATATCTATTATATATAAATCAAAGTATGTCTGTGTGTGTGTGTGTGTGTGCATGTCTTTTATAGCTGACTAAATCATTCATCCGATAGTCATGAAATTTTCGGAGACTGTTAAGTACCCACCTGGGATGGTAACTGGCACCTTTTTTTTCTAAATTTAACACTCATGGGGCACCGGGGGCCCATAATGTCATTTGTTGCTTATATGAGCTATATACAAATTAGTTTAAGCGCTAGCTACTGTGTACATTGTTGGATCTTAACCAAACGTTGTATATAACAACTTGATAGCCAATATTAAAATACTATAGGGCACTGAACTCCTAATAGTCATTCCTTTTGGGCTGGGGGCCCAAAAATTCCCATTTCTTAAATGTTTATGATTTTATTCACCATTCAGTTTATTAACAATCTTGACAAATAATGACACATGTATGATCATGTATCCATTATTATACAAATTGAAATGAACAGGTGTTTTGAACTTTATATCTTGCACTGAATGGGCCCTGGGGCCCTTAATGTATTTTTTGCTTACATAAGCTATATAAAAATTAGTTTATGCGTTAGCTACTGAGTAAATGAATGGATCTTAACCAGAATTTTAAAACAAAAACTTGGCAGCCCATACTAAAATACTATTGCCACATAACTTCAAATGTTCATTTCTTCGGGGCCGCGGGCCCCAAATATATTTTCTTTGTATATGCTTAATATATTTTTCTACATTCAATTTTTCACGATATTGAGGAATATATTTTTGAGGAAACTGTTTTAAAATGAACAGGTTTTTGAAATTAACATCTTTTTACAAAAGGGCCCAGGGGCCCCTACATGTCGTTTTTTATATTAGCTGTATAAAAATTAGTATTAGCGTAAAATACTGAGAAAATTAATGTATCTTGACCCATTTTAGTATATAAAAACTCAAGGGTCTATATTTTATTACGATAGGGCACTGAACTCCTAATTTTCATTCCTCACGGGGCTGGGGGGCCCAAAATGTCTTTTTTAGTAAATGTTTAATATTTTATCGTCCATTCAATTTTAAACAATATTGAGAAATATAAATAAATGTATGTATTTTGAAATTTATTCAAATGAACATATGTTTCGCACTTTATTTTTGCAATAATTGGGCCCTGGGGCCCTTAATGCCGTTTTTTGCATAATACGAGCTTTATAAAAAAAATTAGTTTATGCGTTAGCTACTGAGTAAATGATTGGATCTTAACCAAACTTTGTATACAAAAACTTGGTAGCCCATATTAAAATACTTAAGGTTTCTGAACTTTTTATGTCGATTTCTTTGGGGCCGGGTCCCCAAATATCTTTTTTCATATATGTTTAAGATATTTTTGCCATTCACTTTTTAACGATCTTGATAAATATATCCCTGATGAAACTGAATTAAAATGAAAAGGTTTTTTGAAATTGACATTTGCACCGAATAGGCCCGGGCCCCCTTTATGTCGTTTTATTTTACTATATCTATATATATATAAATCAAACTATGTGTGTGTGTGAGTATGCATGTCCTTTATAGCTGACTAAACCATTCAGTATGCTCCCGGGATGGTAACTGGCTACTTTTTTTCAAAATTTAACACTAATGGGGTGCCAGGGGCCCATAATTTCATGTTTTGCTTATACGACCTATATAAAAATTAGTTTAAGCGTTAGCTACTGAGTAAATGAATAGATCTTAACAAAACTTTGTATACAAAAACTTGGTAGCCCATATTAAAATACTATAGGGCACTTGACTCCTTATGGCCACTCCTTCGGGGCTGGGGGCCCAAAATACCTTTTTACTTAAACGTTTAAGATTGTATTCCCCAATTCAATTATTAAAAAACTTGACAAATAATGGTAAATGTATCCATTATCATCCATATTGAAATGAACAGGTGTTTTGAACTTTATATCTTGCCCTGAATGGGCCCTGGGGCCCTTAATGTCGTTTTTTGCTAATATGAGATATATAAAAATTAGTTTCTGCATTAGCTACTTGGTAAATGAATAGATCTTCACCAAAATTTGCACACAAAAACTTGGTAGCCCATATTAATATACTAAGGGGCACTGAACTTCTAATGTCAATATCTTCCGGGCCGGGGGCCCCAAATTTCTTTTTTTCGTATATGTTTAAGATATGTTTCCTATTTACTTTTTTTAAAGATCTTGAGAAATATATTAACAATAAAACTGAATTAAAATGAACAGGTTTTTGAAATTGACCTCTTGCACCGAATGGGCCGGGGGGCCCCTTAATGTCATTTCCCCCCTATATTAGCTAAATAAAAAGTAGTTTAAGCGTTAAATAATGAGAAAATAACTGGATTTTGACCAAACTTAGTATATTAAAAACTTAATAGCCTATATTAATATAGTAATATAGGGTAGTGAACTCTTAATGTCCATTCCCTGGGAGCTGGGGTCCCCAAATGTCTTTTTACTGAACTTTAATAATTTTATTCCCCTATTCAATTTTACACGATATTGAGAATATAGCTTGAGTACAATGGCAATAAAAAAACTATATTATCACTCATTTTGAGGGCCGGGGGCCCTTAATATCGTTTCTTCTTTTGTACGCTATTTAATTATTAATTTATTTATCCGTTTGCTATGAAACTTGGATTTTTTTTCACACTTCCACGAAGGTTTCTGGCATTATTGTTTTTAAACATACCACTCATTGGTTTCTTTAAATTTATTCCTTTTTACTGTGATCGTTGCAACGCACGACGGGTCTGCTATTTAGGAATAAAAAACACATTCCCTATAACGAGACTTAGCTTGTCTTGTTTTGTCTTATCTCTACAGACGCTCCTTCTATACAGAAGATTGTTGCATCCACAGACCATGCCGATCTGTTGGCAAGTTCACAGGCCACGGCTATGAGGGTTCTACGCTATTCCCATCCGGCTTTGCTTCCCTTACTAGTGTCAGGTACATATTCAGTGCTGGGTGGACTCAGGGTCAACCTTGGCCCCGGGAACAAATCCCTGCCTTCATGGGAAATTAAAATCCGTGACCAGCGGTACCACAAACAACAATAATTGAACTTTACACTTTTAAAAAAAAATACAATAATTTTTTTTTAGTTTTAGTTCCACGAGCCATTCTCAAATGTCGCTCATAAATTTTCGACTTAATATTCGCTCAAATATATGCACAGTTATTGGGACGCCGACAGGAAAAATTGACATTTCATTCAGCAGGGCCTAAATCAGTGGCGTAACGAGAGACGGGCAATGGGAGCAAATGCACCGGTAGGTACTTTTTAATTGCTGGTGGTTAATTAGCTTCTAAAAAATGAAAAAAAAAGTTGAATTTTTTATAAAATAAATACCAATTAAGAAAATTATGAAATAAATAATGTTATAATCCTAAAAATATGTAATCGGTTCTAGTGCCAAAACTTCAAACTCTTTATTGTATTGTCACAAGCATCTTAATAATTTATATCTAGACCGCTTGCTCCCAGATTCATTACCTCCTATTACATAAATAAAAGTAAATAAGGATTTTTTAAAAACACGTTTTTATAAGTGGACTAAAAAGAAGAAAATAATTTAAGATTTATAAGTTCAAGTACTTTGATTTAATATGACTAAAAACTTTGGGCGGGTGTTTGGTATAAAAGTTAAAGATTTATAATTTAGAAGGCAAAAGAGAGATCTATACGTGAGAGAACGAGTGAACCGCATATGTTAAACTTCATAAGCACCCATCCCCACGTTTTTAGCCATATTAAATAAAAGTACTTGAAGTTATAAGTTTTAAATTATTTTCTTCTTTTTAGTCCACTTATAAAAACGTGGTTTTAAAAATCCTTTTTTACTTTTATTTATTTTCTTCTTTTTAGTCCACTAATAAAAACGTCTTTTTAAAAAATATTTTTACCTCTATTTATTTTACCAAACCCCTCATCTGCGCCCACACATCGGCGATGAGGTCACGGGGTGAACTCGGCACGCACGTGAAATTGAACTACATCAGACGGATACAGATTGTTATATAGAGATAAACTACAAATAAGCAATAATTTAATTGCGGTACATTCGATCGATCTGAAATTTTGACACAATGCATTGTCAGCCAAGATCTATCTGTGGTAAAATTTTGAGCTCTCTCTGACCATCAAAAGGGGTTTAATTTTACGTTGGCAAATTTGAAAAAATTGTGTACAGACAGACAGACAGACATACATACGCGAAAGCAAGTTAATAAAAACGTGGTAACAAGAAATAACTAAACTCTTCTAACGGAAACAAACTTTAATCACCGAACCCCTTTTCAACAACCACTATACACCACACAACTCTCGAACCTTCTACACACATTCTCACGACGTCAACAAAAACAACTCTCTTTTGCACGCTTTCGCACCGACTAACCAATAACACTGTCACGAACACCAAACACACTACCGTGCGCAGCTCACAAGTTATAGGGGGAAATTTGTCATTCGTGACGTATGCCCCAATTTCCAGAAATTTTCCGAGGGTGGTAAATTTACATTATCTCGAATGACCAAATTTACCTACACTAGAATTCCCTTTACCAACTTGAAACATTATATGGATATCTACCCTCAAGTAATCCTAAACAATGATAGCATTTCAGATATTGAGAAAATCATGTACAAAGATTTTAAAAAGGAAACAATTTTTTTTCTCATCTTGAAACACAACTATTGACTAAGATTTGGTGTAATTTCAGAGTTCATTTGACATGTCCTTCAAGATGAATGATTTTCATTGTCTGTCCTTCTCCTTTGATTTCGAACAAATTGTCATTGAATTTCCTGCTGATAACGAACTGATTATGACGACGATTTTTGTTCTTGTTTTCCCGACAAGCTTGGTTGACGGAGTCGGACAATTAAACTTTGTCGCCGACTTTGAATGCGCGGGTTGCTGCTCTTGTTACGTCACATTTCTCCCGCTCCTGTGGCATTGTTGCCCCTGTATCGACTCTAGCAGGTCGTTTGAATCTACACCTCTTAATGGACGTATTATCCATCTTCGTTGTCCTGGATATCGGCACTGTAGGATTACCCTGACGGGGAGTAGCTCCAGGCACATGGCTTAGACTTAAACTCTGTCTAATGTTCATTCTCTCTTCGTGCACTCACACTCGGGTAGACACTACTGACTGGATATTTTACACCCCATTAGAAACCTTAGACACACAAGCACTGGAGTTCATTTTATAAGATTCACAACTAAATCCTTTTCCTTTATGCCTCACTTAAACTTTGTTGTTACCTAAAGTCAAGCCTTGGTTGATTGAGAAGGTAAAATTGAATTTACAAAAAAAGTCAAGACCAATGTATCTGTCCTCGTCTATCTCAGCAACTACACAGTCCAAGGATAAACCTTGTTACCAATCTTCAATTTTAATTGACTCACCCCATATAGTTTGACTGGTGCTCCATTTGCGGTCTGTGGGTTCACAGTGTCCCGTTTGTGAATTTTGGGGCGTTGCTTACGCGGGATCTTGAACAATCGTTTTCTCGAAATAACAGTTACCGCCGCTCCTGTATCCATCAGAAAATCCATTTGATCACCACACACTTTAACCAGAACGTATACAGCACGGGATAAAACATCATTCTCCATAACAGAAATGCGATTCAGCTGTAGACGCCAAGGAGTGTTATCTTCGCGTTCCTCAGTAGCACAATTGCGGGCAATGTGACGAATCCCGTCACATTTGTAACACCTGAGCTCCGTTCTCCGCCGTTCTCGTGCCCCATTTTGTGTTTCACCAGGGGCATGATTGAAGCTTCTATTCCTAGTCTCCAGGAATAATTCAGCAAATCTGGCAACTTCTTCCAGGCCGTCAATACTTCACTCCCTTAGATGAATCGCCAGATCTTCAGGACATAATTTCATGAATTGTTCTTTCAATATGAGGTCTCTAAGACCGTCAAATGTTTCGTCGATGTCCGACAAGCTGATTCATTTCAACAAATATCCCTTGATTCTTCCTATAAAAATTCCTATAAAATAAATGGCGATTCATCTGCTTGAGGCTTGCTCCTCCTGAATAGGTTTCTGTACCCATCCTCAGTGAGATTGTACCTCTTTAGGAGCACCTTCACCCTTTTATATATCAATGCGTCTTCGTAAGGCATTCTAGAATATACGTCCAAGGCTCGACCAGATAGACGCGCACTTAGTGACAACGCCCAGTCACATTCTGGCCATTTGCTGGTCCTAGCGAAAATCTCAAACCTTGTTAGGTATCCATCCAGCTGGTCGACCCCATCTATAAATGGTGGAATCTTAGGCTGCCTGGGTCTTTTATCGGTCCCATTTGTTTTTCCTCCATTGGCAGCTTCTATTCTCTTGACTTCTAACCTTGCTTCTCTCTCGGGCGACCTATCCGCAACCTCTCTCTCGGCTACCCTAGCCGCCATCTCTCTCTCGGCCGCCCTATCTCTCTCGGTCACCCTATCTGCCATCTCTCTCTCGGCCACCCTATACGCCATCTCTCTCTCGGCTGCCCTATCCGCCATCTCTGTCTCGGCCACCCACTCTCTCCAGGCCGCCTCTCTCACTCGTACCTCTATCTCTCTATGTACTCTCTCCTTTCCTCACCTCTGAGTTAAAGTACATCCACCAGTGCTACTATCTACTCCAGAGTAGTGACTGGCATGCTCGTTGTTTCAGCAGTGTCTGTGAATTCTGTGTAAGTCCCAGACGAGCCCCCAGAAATGTCACCAGCGTCTTAATAATTTATATCTAGACCGCTTGCTCCCAGATTCATAAACTCCTATTACACAAGAAATAACTGAACACTGCTAACGGAAACAAACTTTAATCGCCGAACCCCTTTTCAACAATCACTATACACCCCACAACTCTCTAACATTCTACACAGATTCTCATGACGTCAACAAAAACAACTCCCTTTTGCACCGATTAACCAATGACACTATCATGACCACCACACACCACTGTGCGCAGCTCAAATACGTTATAGGTGAAAATAGGTTATTCATGACATGTATATAAACTATTCTGATACTTATGCTTTTGAAATGAAAGAGAAAGAGGCTTAAGAAGTGTGAGAACGTGACACTGATCTGATGTCAGTGTAGGACTTAGCCTTTGGAACAATCCGTTCAAAAGTGAAAAATTGCGTCCCTATGTAATTACAATTTAAGTATTTTTAAAAAAATGGTATATGGCTTTTTATATTTTTGGCGTACATCAACGTTTTTAAAAAAAAATAATCACTTTAACTTAGACTTTAACACAGTAATTAACACAAATACGTGTAATTATATTTTACTAAAAATGCTTCATTGAAAAGAAACAGTTAACATGATTTTACACTCGGACATTTTTTAAAGGAGCTTTTATTTCAGAGACATCTCTAATTAATTTAGCAATATTTAACTGTTGCTAAGTTCATACTCAACTGTTAATATAGTTAGGTTTGACAATCTTGTTTGAGATGTTGTTTCCAAATAGCTCTTTGTTATTTTTAGTTTGGAGAATTACTTTACCCGGATCTGAAGTTACTTAAATCTCTAGAGCAACGCTCAAGTTTGTAGCTTATTTCATGTTTGCTATGAATTTAAAAATTTCCAAAATTTCTAAATATTTTTTCAAAAGAGAATAAACCACTGATATTTCATTATAACTTTTGTATCCACTGATTCTCCATCTGTTAAAAGGCTTTCAAAATATAAGGAATTCGCCACAATCACAGAAGAATTAACATCTTTTAGTTCATAAATATGATATAAAAACAAACGTAATTATTGTCATGTTGCTGTTGTGAAAATCTTTGTTTAAAGACTTGGTTGCAGTGTCAATAAGACGGCAAAAAGTTCAAAATAGTATCTTTCCTGTGCATCCATTGTGAGCTCGATCTGATTTTCATCAAATCGACTTTTTCTCCTACGAACTCGATGTCATTGCATTGAGTTAAACGTTGTCTTTTATCTGCATCTATTTCTCAAAAGTTTTATTGCTAATGCAATATCATAATTTTTGCCCTGCATGAGTTTACTAATGACATTGACATGAACTAATATCGCATACCATATCACGACAGAACTATAAAAAATTTCAATAGTTGTAGTTACATAAGTAGTCCATGTGCTTCATCTCTTATTGAACTATTTATATCTTTGTTCTCGTAAATGGTAAGCAATGCATCATATATTTGACCGATTTTATACCTCAACTACTTTCCCACCCTGTGTCACTGCGAGGTTTTATGGTTAGTTCTTAAGCGTTCTTTAAAAGAATGGGCCGTCTGAAAGTCGATGAAGAAAAAATAATTACCATTTTTTGAAAATATCAAAAATTTTGCTACTTCTAATGATGATTTTACCATATCTCTTATTACCAGGTTAAGTGAGTGGCTCTGATAATGTTCATATAAATTATATTTGCTATTCAACAATGAAAAGTAGCTATCGCATAAATCTGACAATCGAAAATATCCTTTGAAAAACAGCGTCCAATGATGGGTTTCTGCTTTCCAAAATCTTTGAGCATCTATTGTTTGCGAAGTTTAAAACGAGCACTCAATTCAGTACAGTCCTTACTACTTAAAACTTACTACTTTTTTAACAACCGTAAAAAACAAAGTTTTTGACAATAAATCCTTTATATACGAGGCATAACTAAAATATTGTTCATTATAATACGCAACGCACGACAATCCAAAATTTTAGTTATTTCTCAAAAATATAAAGGATTTATAGTAGAAAAGCTTCTTCAGTCTGCCAGCTCGATTTGATCACGGGAAAATGTCTATAAAAACAAGTTTAACATAGTGCGCACCGTGAGACAGATTAGCAATTAATAGCATTTACATTTACAGATCGTGAATATTTTTTAAAAAGTATCGTCAATATAATACACACCGCACAGCTAAACAGGAAAGTATTAAAAAGGTCGTTCAATATAATACGCACCGCGACACTAGCACAAAAATTAGCATGCTACATAGAGATAAATAGAGATAATCTAAAAATGCATTAATTTAATTACAGTCCATTCGATCGATCTGAAATTTTGATAGATCATCTTTATCATCGGCACGAGTCTGCCTGCAAAAATTCAGCCCTCTAGCATACGAGGAAATGGGTTAAAAATCGATCAAAAGTTTTTTCGGCATCAAGCAATCAAGCAAGCAGACGCAACGAGTTTATATAAAGGATTGAAAAAGGATTATGGCCTCATTTTGGGACTTGTTTTTTATTTATTTTTTAATCATTTTTTGGATCGCTCCTCCACATTTCGGTTAAAATGAATTTTGCGCCCCACATTTTTTTGAACCCGTTAGTCCGGCCCTGCTGCTGTTTTAGTAGCGAAAATTACTTTACACTATCAATTTAAAACATGAGCAAATCAAATGCTCCGGGCGGCACATTGTTGGGAGCGGCAAATGCCTCGTTGTTAATTAGCTTCTAAAAATGTAAGAAGTGAAAATAAATTTTAATAAAGGAGAAGAAAAACCAAGGAAAATGATGAAAAGCAAGGCACATTCATATATTGAAATATGTGATCGTTTTTAATGCCAAAACGTGAAACTCGATAATGAATCTAAAGTCTTCTGATACCAATGTCAATGAACATCATAACCAAGGTAATGACGTAACATAAAAACATGACAATTATGTGCTGGTACCTATAACTGATTCAAGTTTGCCTGCCGCTCATCTTGTACAAGCGAAAATTGCTGTATCCTTTAAATTCTAACTACAGCCAAAAAATAATCATAAAAACTTCAACAAAATTCAAGTACTTAATTGATATAAATTTTCCGTACGTACATATGAAAATTTGCGTTTACTGTAATTGCAGTGAGGCTTAGAGTGTCCAAAATATCAACATTAACTTCTCCAAATTAGACATGAATCATTCACCAAATTAGAGATGAGACGGGTTCGCGAGATTTTATAATAAATAAGTTATCGAATTTTTTTTTGAAAGCGGCATATTTTAATGTATTTTCTGGCATAAACAAAGATAATTAACAAAATTGGTCATATATTGGAATAGAGAAATGGCGAAAAAAATCAAATGTTAGCCATTAATAAATCAAATGCTTATCATTACCAACATTTTTTGAAAATGGATGGAAGCAAAATTAGATAAAAAAAAGAATTTCGTCGTAAAAAGAAACAAAACAAAGGTGCTAAGATTTCTAGTTAGAATGTTTTACGTTTCTAAACTCTGGAAAAATAGAATATGTCTTTTCGCGATGACAAAAAGGACAAAAACTAATGCAAATATAAGCAATATTCTAGAACTAATGCATCTGCTACCATATTACGATCCAGTGCTTCCAGAATATCATGTGAAAAGGGGTACGATTATCATATGTTGTTCGAATTCTGTAAATGCCTAACCTCATATGAATTTCTACAAGTAACATCATCTGATGAAGTGTAAAACTTTCTTCTCAACTGTTTTACTTCGTAACATTGCTACATATTCGTTGTTATCGCCAATAGTTCGGTCTCTGGCTTGGATAAATTAAAATGGTAAGGTATACACCTAAACTTTAAGCAAAAGTCCAACAATCCCTTAAGTTTTCCATTAGTTTCTCTAGGAGTAGTATGTGCAAAGCATTTTTATAACTATAATTTGACTTTGAAATGTTTCCTTAAAAATTAGAGTTAGTATCTCACATGACACGATCAAGGAAGGACTATTTTACATCACCGATAAAAAAAATGAATTAATTAATTCAAGCCGACTTAATTTATTCAAGGTTATTAAGATATTTAGGCTCAAAGTTAACCTGCCTATAATATTATCATTACTTCGAATATTCCTTAAAACAGCTGTGAGATGTGCATCTCTAGAATTAAGTTAATGAAAAATTCATTACGATCAATAATAAATACATCAAGATTTGTTTAATTTATTTTTTTTGTCTATTGGCTGATTATATAGATACATCAAAGATTATGCCATGAGGAAAATAAAATCAGAAAACCTCAATTTTAATCAAGAAATAAAGCTCTATCTATTTATTTCTAACATAAAAATGTATAGTGCACTTATCACTTTATTATAAAAATTATCTTGTCTTTAAAGTATCAACATATATTTCGGGGGGGGGGCGGAAAACCTGGGTTCTGCTCCAGGCAGCACATAAACACGTTACGCCACTCACTATTATGCTAAACACAGCTTGTTAAATTTGTGCTATGTACAAGTGATGGTTCACGTAGTTGTACAGATGACAGGTTCACGTAGCTGTACAGATGACAGGTTCACGTAGTTGTACAGATGACATATAAACGTAGCTGTACTTAGGACAGGTACATGTAGTTGTACATATGACAGGTGCACATAGTTGTACAAATGACATGTACTTGTAGTTGTTAAGATGACATGTACTCGGAGTTGCACAACTTAAAAGTACACCAACGTGTACAATACATCTAGTTCACAGCTACTTGTACATCTTTTCAAGTACTTTCAATAAAACCATCTATTTGATACATCCAAAAAAATATGTTTTTTTAAACATATGTGTCAATTGAACGCCATTAATTTATTTTACATTTTCAATTGTTGCGGGGAAGACTACGTGTAATTTTAAAGTATTTGTATCATATTTCGAGTTTATTGCAATGTTCATGTGTGTTTGTGTGTCTACGTCTTTGTATGTGTGTCAGCGTATCTGTCTCTAGGTATGTGTCTGCATGTCTGTGTCTGTATAACTTTGAATGTCTGTGTATATATATAGATGTCTGCTTTTAGTACCTTGATGTCCTTCTTTATGTGAGAGTTTGCTTTTTGAACTTTAAGTAAACACGACTTTTTTGGGGGTTTTAAATTTGCAAATGAGAAAACTATTAGCATTTGTCTTCTTAAAACATTTAAATTTGTTAATAATAAAGTTTTTACACTGTTACCTTCAGTGTTTTTTTAAAAATAATATATATTTAATAATATTTTGTTTAAGTCAAAAGATACAAAAATGCTTTGTTCATCATTTTTAATGTTAAAATAGTGTTGCTTACATTGAAATAAATGTATTTGACTTATTTAGAGGTAGTAATACCAAAATCAGTTCCAACAATGTATTACATGCATTAATTATAGCCGCAACAAATGTACATAAGATAATTATAATAATGATAATAAATTTATAATTTATATAGCGCTGTATCAAAGTAAGGTTCCGGGCTCAAAGCGATGTACATGAAGATAATAACGTACTGATAATTATTAAATAAACATTCGTAACATAATACCACATAAATGACAGTACGTTAAACATAGGCTACGTTAATCATTAAAAGAAATTATTGTTTCATTAATTTTGAATATAAATTTTAAAAAGATGCGTCTTAAGTGCAGTCTTGAAGGACTTAGTAGTTGGAATACTTCAGATGTGTAATGGTAGAGAATACCATTGTTTGGCTGAACAAAAAGAGAAGGACGTTTCGCCAAATGTTTTAGTGCGTGTCTTAGGAACGGAGAGAAAGCTTGAGTCTGCAGAAGAGCGTAGCTGACGAATGGGTGAGTAGACCGACAGAAGTTCAGTAAAATAGGAATGGCATGAGTCAGAAAAGAAGTTGTGACAGAGAACGGCCAGTTTGTATTCAATTCGGCCTTGTATAGATAGCCAATGAAGTGAGTAAAGTAGTGGAGTAACATGGTCATTTTTTTGCCTTAAGAACTAATCTGTCAGCTGAATTTTGAACTTTCTGTAGTTTTTCAATGCATTGTTTTGGCGCACATGACAGAAGAGAATTGCAATAATACATACGAACTAGAACAAGAGCACAGACTAGAGTTTTTGTTGCACGAAATGTTTAGTATTGACGGATTGAGCTGATCTGGCGGATGGCGGTGTAGGTAGAGCGACAGATGTGATTGATGAAGCTGTTAGTAGACATGTTGTCATAAATAATGTAGACAAGATTCCTAGTCGATGTTTTGAACAATATATCAGAACTAGCTAATCAAATAGAATTAGGAAGAGACAAAGTACTGCGTGATTTATTGTTGCAAAATAGAAGTGCTTCTGTCTTGTCATCATTCACCTTGAGTTTGTTGAACGGCATCCAAGACTATACCTCACCAATGCACTCCTGAATCAATTGTACTGTGAATTCAATATCAGAGGGATCAGTGTGAGTGTATAGCTGAGTATCATCTATAATAAGATAATAAGAAGTAAAATGTATCTTTCTAGGTAGTTAAAGATAT